>PVJO010000864.1:0-95422 GCA_004026905.1 Hystrix cristata
CAGTAATACAGATGAATAGGAAAGTAAAAGCAAGAGTCAGCAAGCATTTGTATAGTTTTGGTATTAGGCTAAAGAAAGGTAACAGTGCAAACAGTGACTCTTGCAAAACTCACTGTTTTAAAGTCTCTGTCTATTCATTGAAAGCCTTGAATGTTCTTTCCGTCATTATAATGCCTCCATAACTACACATTCCTCTATGGAGGGAAAGTTGGTGTGATACCCTCTTACCCATAACTTTGACATACTTACTGTAGAGACTTGTCAGTTATCTTATGCTGTAACTTTCCTGACATGTGATTAATCAACCAACCTCCACCCGAACACTTCTTACTGTGGGGATCTCACTCTGCCCTGGCACAAGTAAGTTGATTTTAAACAGTTACTTTGAACAACAGAAGTATCTTCCAGGGATAGCTGTATTTATTGATATATGCATATATATCAGATATATATTTCATATATATATTGTGATATATATGTATCTCAATTATGCACACATACAAACATATATGTGCCAACATATAGTAAATTATTATACACTGTAAACTGAAAATTATTAGGCCAAAATGTAAGTGAAGATGGAAACCCCAGCGGTTACCCCAGATAGGCACAGAACTGAAGCAAGCATCTTACTTACTTGTCTCATTGTTGAGACAAAATACCCACACCCAAAGTTAAAGGAGGGAAGGTTTGTTTGGCTCAGTTTGTAGAGACTTAAGTCCACAGTTGGCTGGCTACAAGGCAGGGAAGAGGGCATCGCAGAGGAGAAATAGGCTACAGCAACAGGCAGGCAGCAAGGCAAGCAAGGGGCCTTAGCACCTTCTCTCCGGCCCTTATATTTTATCCAGGCTGCGGGGATCAGGGCCAAACCAATCGTGGACTGATTCAGTGATCACACACCTTTAATCCCAGCATCACACATTCTAGTTTCAGCCCCACCGATGGCTGCATGGGGCTTTGAGGGGACATTTAGGCACAAACCACAATAGCCAGTGAGGTCACTTTTGCCTTAAGGACATAAGAGGTGTGAGCTTTGCTTTTCAGGGCTTCCCAGAACCAGGAGGTAGAAAACAAAGCCTAGTGCTGACCATGGAAGGTAACCTCATAGGAACCCCCACACTAACCTGGCTTCCCAAAGGCCCGTGTTTACACTATTGGTGAATCACTCACCTTGGTGCCCAAACAGTCTTGATGCCGAGCAGAGCAAGGGACAGATCCTCTCCCTGACAAGTTGAATCACAAGTTAGTTTTCATAAAGTATTTTAGCTGAGATCACTTAATCTTCAACTGTTTATTTGGTTTAAAGTGGCCCCATCTTTGTAGTCCCCTCAGGTATCTGCAAAAAGCAAGTGAGAATCCATTCCACATGAATATATCTTCATTTTACCTTTCAAAAATTTCCCTCAAATGATTTTCCAAGGATCCTGAGTAGAAAAGATAGATGCTCTTACTCATGATTGTCTTTCAGCTATTTCAGTAATAATATTTTGAGTCTCTATATTATCTCTGGGACCTTTATCTATATCCAGTTTCTTACTGTTTTTTCATCCCTTTCACTTTTTCATTATCCTCTCAAAAACATGATACCGGATGGAATAGATATTTGACAAATATTTGTGACCAGAGATGTAAGTGGGATTATCTAAACATTTGTTGTAGGTATTGTCTTTGGGTTGGTGCAATGGAATCACAGTATTAGTCCTCTACAACTTTTTATTTCCAAGAAAAGAAGAATTTTGGTACCAAATATTAGGAAAAAAAACCCAAGTTTCCATTTTCTCTCAGTTCAAATACTGTGATTCTCAGACACTGAGTAAACACCTACATATCTGGGTTTCAGTGCATCCCTGGATGTATTTGTACCCTTGGAAAATGAAAATGACACATTGCCACTACATTCAGCAGTATATAGGATTGTTAGACATGTGGGCAGTACAGAAAGTTTCAGAAGACCTCTTACAGTATGATCATATTGTATTAGGTTCAGAAACAGCAATATAATATTTTGTTTGGCAATACGGAGTGCAAGTGTATAATTTTAAAGTAGCAGGATAATGATGATCCTAAAATTTAGCATTATGATTATCTTTCAGGAGAGAGGGATAGGGAAATATATTATTACTACTAATTATTACTAATAAGATATGTATATATATATTACTACTACAACACATAAGATCGACAAGTAATACACATTGGAAAGAAGTGGAAATAGATTGGAAATAAGTAAGTGTAGTGAGATTTTTTTAAATTTAAGCCTTTTATGGCCTGTTAAATTAATTGCAGTATCCCAGATTAGTGGGGGGTGTAAATTAAAGGAGTTCGATTATATTGTTTTAATCAGTTTTATATTCCCAAATCCTTCACTGTCACAAATTATCTGTATCTTTTCAGCTAATTGTTGAACATATTTTATCACTACAGACCTTTCCTTCTACCCCACCATTAAAAAAAGTAAAAAGAAAAACAGAAGGAAATGTGATTTAATGGAGTTTAAAGGGTAGAGGTATTTCTTCAGGTCAGTGACAGGACATTTGCCTCCAAAGCTGCAAAGACTAGTTCAAAAGCAAGCAGTGACTTAGCTCATAATGAATTAATTGTGTGCCTGAACTGTGATCCGAAAGGCCAGGTGGGCAGACCTTTATGCACTGATGGGTAGCCTCTCTGTGGCCCAGAACAAAAAATGCAACCCTGATGACTAACATGTGGCTTTCCACTGCGTTGCATTGACAGCAGTCTGTAGTGTAATTCATTCTGGATAGGAGAGAAGCAGCAGAATTCAGACCAAGACTGTCAGCAAATAACATCGTAGCTTTGTCACACAAAATGACCAGAGAAAGAAAAATAGTTTCAGTCATATTTGATCAACTATCATTTAGAATTTGGTATGATTTTTACAGATGTCTCCTAAGATTAATAATAAAGTATGATTTCATAGCAGAAGAAAATTTTTGCTATATATTATTTATATCATTACATGCTCAAAATTTGTTTACATACTTTATCACTTCCAAAATAGGCTTATTCTGCAATCTTATTCTGAAACAGTACAGACAGTTTTTACATGAAAATTATATGATGCTGTGTATTTGAGTGAACTTCCTATTCTGTGACCTGAAAGTAGAAAAACATCACGTGATTCTTACAGAGCCCACATAAATGATGGCATTCTAACTCTTCGCTGCTTAGGAAGTAGGAAAGTAGGGCTGTGTCTAAAGTTCTTAAGCCCAAGATGAAAACAAGCTTTGCGTCTTGTAAATCACATGTCCTGTCTAATTTAGATAAAGGGAAGACAGAGGTCAAAGGAGAATGTACTTGTAAGTCAAAACTCAGGAAACAGCACAGTGTTGTGGAATGCTTAGGTGTTCCATCCGGGAGGCTGGGCATGAACCTGGCTGCTAGACATTAACATCGGTCAAGTCGCCAGACTTCTCTAACCCTCAGACTCATGATGTAGTAAAAAGGTAGTCATACCTGTGCCAACAGCTTCATTGTAAGAAATCAGTTTGTAAGACAGGTAATAGATTGTGAAGTTTGAAACAAGTTTATTTTTGTTGTTATTATCAGTGCTGACTCCTGGTAGGGAAAACTCATTAGCTTGTTTGTCTTCAAGCCAGCAACGCTCATGTGAGAGTGAGTCTCCATCTGCTCTGACCATTTCTGTTCCGTTTCTTCTATTTCTTACATATGCTCTGTCCCAGAACTCAGATTGTTGGAGCTACTTGCTTTACTCATTTGTAAACTTGATTGGGGAGCTGAAACCTCAAGGGTTTCTATTTCCAACTCCAGTCAGAGATGTCTTTACCTATCTAGTTACTTTATTGTTAATATTGTAGGCCTGTGGGTTCAGATATGTTTCCATGGATATCAGGGCCATTACTTGAGAGTCAGTAGATTTATTTGATAGCTATTTTAACAGTAGCCAAGCTGCTGGTTTATTTCTAGTTGAACATTATTGGCTGTCTGTACTCTGCTATTTTTTAAATAATTTTTTCCAGCAGATACAAATGATTTAAAAAAAAGGATTCTAATAATAAGGTTAAGTGTTCTAAAGTCATCTGAAATATCACTTATTTTTGCCCCAGTCTCACATGACTCATCTGCCTGTTGCTTCATAACCGTCGTTGTGACATTTGCTGTGAATGTTATGCTCCCTTCTCAGCGGCTATAGAGCTTTGGTTTTAGATGGCAGCCAATATAGCATATTTCTTGCCCCATGGAAGACAGGTTGCTATGACAAATTAATCATTTGCTAGAAATAACTTGAGTCAATACTGTAAAGCAGGATGTTTGACAAAACATAAATGCAAGGTTTTTTTTTAAAAAAAGCCTTTCAAATGCAAACCCTGACAAATATTTAAGGTCTCACATGCATTTGCTAGTAATACATTCCTGAGTGTCCAGTAAAAATGAAAATTTAGAGATTTTTTACTGCCTAAACAATTTTGTTTTTAATTACATGGAGCTTTTACCTTTCTATCAGCTAACTGAAGAAGAGTAGAAAATAAATACAATCTTGAAAAATACTATTAAAGCCATAGGTATACATTGAATGATTAAGGAATTTTTTTTAACATGACTCTTTTCTTTTTAATTTGAGACCTTTTGAAGTCAAAGTTGATTGACTTTTATGATATGTCTTCCTATGTGCTGTTCTGATAGACAGAGATATTACCTGGTAGAGACAGGCAGAGGAACTTCAGTCTTAGGCTGAAGGGTCTGATGGCCAGTGAATGTGGGTGGCTCCAGTGGAAGACAAAATTCAGAAAATTTCAGTCTATGTGTATGCATTTTTTTCTTTTTCTGATTCTTGTGCATGTTGTATATAATTTTGAACACAGAGTAAACTGAAAATTCTACATGTACTTTTCCTTCGAGGTTCTTCCAATGTAGGTGATGATTTACATAGCTAGTATTCCACCAGGGGCTATCAGTTGGCTTCTTTTCCCCTTACAAATCAGAAAAGCATTCATTTGTCTTCCTCCCTTCCTCCTCTCCTCTTTCCCTCCCATACATATTCCTTCCTCATTATCTTCTTTCCCCACTTCCATCTTCCTTGCCCCCATAGGTCCTCATTCTCCCTTGTGTTTTTGTTTACATGGATTCTTATAACATGTGCATTTTTTTTCTTTCTGACCATGAATTTTAGTGGATATAAACAGCACAGTATTATCTACATCATTTCATTTCTTTTATCACTAAGCACTGGTTGTAGGTCTCTTCATATCTTCATGGATGCTTTTGGTGCTGCACCACTTTGTTCATTCTCCAGAAAGATGTGATGGCAGCCTCCAGTCCCACCCATCACCAAAAAGTATATCCTCTTGGGCATCCTGACACCTTAATGAGGCAATTTCTTGAAGTTGTGATTCTCAGTTGAAGAATCACTGGTGAATGGTGTGGTTCTTTTGGTTTATAGCACTAAATTGTTTATCAAATTATTGTACTAATCTACGTGGAGTCTTTTAATTGAAATGAATAGTTTCGTAATTTCAGTGGCAAAAGTTCAATCTATGTGTACTTTATTCATCTGAATTGCAAATATCACCTACAACATAGTCTTCCAATTGATGTGATAGAAAAGAGATTAAATAAAATTTTGAAAGATCTTACTAAAATGTGAGTAGGCCTCCCCTACCCCAGCACCAGGCTCAATTCGTGCCCTTCATCTCAATGCCATACTCCTGGTGAAATGCTAGTTACCTTTCTAAGCCTGGCTTTAAATTAACACCTGCCTGTTTGCCATCAGAGTGTTGTAACCATACTGTAGCTATAGTCATAATACAAGTTATTCAAGTTAGTTCTCTACTGTCTTGTGTAGAAAGTAGGCTAGCGTGTGAATTTGTGAGGTCCAAGATATCCTTGTATGCCTACTTCCCAACACCATTCTTTTAACATGGAGGAGTAACTTGTTACTTGTTTAATGAAGGTTATGTGATAGCCAACCATGCATTTAATATTTGCTTTACTTAACTATAATAAAAGTATCCAGTTATGAAAATCTTTCAAGTTAAAACCATCTTTCCCAAGTTCTACGCTGTGAAATGTTGGCATCTTAGCAGTGTAGCGCTAATTAAGGACTGGATCTCTGTCAAAACTGCTTCCTGCAAAAATCCTGGCTTTGCCTAAAATCTGACGAGCTTACCACAGTGCTAAGGTGGTGTGGTCTTGCAACTTTGTAAGGATATTGGTCAGGATCCTTCATCTTCTCAGTGGAATGCTTCTCCTCACATCCTGTCTGCCCTCAAAAGTGTACAGTATAGCTCCAGGTTTCACTAAAAGACTTCGACTTGGAACAGGCAGACTGCTCCTACCGGAAAGCCTTGGTCAAGGAAGCTGTATTTAAAGAAGACAGTTTGAGGAACATGATTGTTATTCTAAATTTTGGAAGTCTACCTAAACTCTCTGCCTCTTTCCTTTATCTCTATAAAAAGGAGATATGCTAAGCAGCATCCAAATCCCTAAAGTTTCTAGAATATGATGTTAACTCCAATTAATCTCTGTAGAAAGAACCAGCAACCCCCACAGGTGTACTTACCTTGCATCCTCAAGAAATTGTTTTTACAACTTGTAGATCCTCACATCTGTAAAGTCACAGGGGCTTTCTTCTCATACTGGCTCCCGGCTGCGTTCCAGCCACCATACTTACTTGTTTTTGTGTTCCCCTCTTCTCCGCCAGTAGCTGCAGAGTGGTGTGCAGCAGAAAGTAGGTTTCACTGCTGATCCCACTAGGCAGCAAAACTGCTTTGCCCACTTTCCTCTATTTTCTTATCTATAACACAAGCTTAGTGGTAGTTTGAGAGTGCCTATGAAGAGTAGGTTAACCTCCAAAAACTCCTTCGCACAGGGTTTGGCCCAGGTCAGGTGCTGAAAATCAGCACCCCACCTTTGGAGATGGAGTCACTTAGTTTTTATGTGAAACTCCAGTGGTCTGCCACTTCGGCATAGGAATACTCCCAAATCCTCCCACTTTAGTTAAAGCTAGTTTAAGCAGCCAACGTGCTGCTCCCGTTATCACATCGGAGAAGAAACCTATTTCTCATTGTAGTCTATCAGCTTCTGGTGATGCGATTGGAGGATATCACAGAATTTAGCTCCTGGAAACAAAGATAACCTTTCTTGTGAGGGCTGTGTTTTTGTTTTTGTTTTCGTTTTTTTTTTTTTTTTAATATCCTTTCCACAGTCTTTGTGAGACCTCAGTGCTGTGAGGAGCATACACAACCGTAAACAAAAGTTACACATTAAAATGCTTAATTTTTCCACACTTACTGTCACTTCTCTAAATACAGAGAAATGAATCAACTGTCCCTTGTTTTGAATCACTGTCTGCTGCCAGTAAGCTAGCTAAAATGTTTTTACTTTCTTAGACATTCTTTTTGGTTTTATCCAGGTAAATATTCTATAGTAAAATTGATATTAAAAGCTTATTTGTATAAGCAAATATGACTATTGTCAATAGCTCCTGAAATAAAGTTGCAATCTCATGCAGTATAATTTAAAAATATTTTTTCAACATGCTTTGACATTCAAACAACTTAAATTTTGAAATATGATTAAGTCAGTGTAATGTTAACAGTTTCAGCATAACCCTCAATTTTCAGGCAGAAATTCCTGACATGGTCTTTTAAGAAGAAACAAAATCTGAATTAGTTTAGAGTTCCGAGTTACAATGAGAAAACTGCACATTTAACCTTCGGCTTTTATTATGTTAAGGCGAGGACTCATCTCCAAACAGACCTATGATTGAGATGATGTTTTGGAATAACATCCTGTGTTTTGGTGGTGCATCACTCTTCAGTGACATTCTGAGGTTGCATTGTATTAGCACATGATATTTTCCCCGGTTAATTGATATCCCAGGTTTGTCTAGAGGAAAATCTACAGCTCCCCCAAACATGCTTGACAAGTTATTATATTTACTTTAGTCAAAGCCCGTGTGTGCAATATCCCTCTTGGAGGTGGTCTATTATTGGAGTCCCATATGCTTTTTGTTTGGGAAGAAAGCAGTCACTGTGTCATACTGTTACATGGAGTATTCTTTTTCAGGGATGTTGTTCCCTTGGGGACCATATCAGGCCAGAGTTCCTTAGTCTAATAAGACCTTTGTAACTCTTATTGTATAAAAGTTCTGGGAGGGAAGCAAGAGTTAAACAGAAAATGTAATTCAAGCAACCATATTAGGCCACATGTGGGAAAACATGACTCTTAGTATTGTATTTAAAAAATGGTATTTGTTGTAAGAAGCACTGTGATGTCAAAACATTCAAGGCATTTCAGTGTAAATGGAGGCTATTGTCGTGTGGGGAGCTCATAACATTTTAACATTTACTTTAGTTTCTGAATATGAGCGGTCTAAAAAAGAACACCACACAGAGTTGTCTATTCATAAGTTTTTCTATTAAAAGATGTGATTATTATTTAAGCCCTACATGGTGGTGTTTAAGACTTTCTTGTGTGAGTTTCCTACCAGTTAAGTGGCATTTAATTTAAACATAATGGCTTCGACAGTCTGTTTATCTATCTAGATATATTTGTTTTACTAAATAATAAAAATATATAAATACTCATCAGAATTACCTAGTTTGATTGTTATATTTTGCAGTACTGATAAACATGTTGATTGTGTTCCATTAAGCCAGGGCTTCCCAAATTTTGGGAAATTAACATAGAAGCCCTCTACTCGGATTTTATAAATGATGGTGAAAATTTTTATTTCATTTTTAAATAGCATTATAACTCTTGGAGACAGAAGTCATAAAATGGAACGTAAATATGAGATGTAATCAACGCATGGTGAATGTTTAATTTTTAAAAAATGTTTTACAGTAAAAGACGCACTGACATTAATCCCCTGAAGATACTCCCCCTTGCTCTGAACACACTTATCCCATTGTTCTTGCCACTTTCTGAAGCAGTTCTGAACATACTCTTTTGTGAATGTTTTTAGTTGTGCTGTTTTGGCTGCCTTGATGTCCTGAATCGATCCAAAACATTTACCTTTCAAGGGCATTTTATCTTTTTTTTTTTTTTTTTTTTTTTTTTGTGGTGCCGGGCATCGAACTCAGGCCCTTGTGCTTGCAAGGCAAACACTCTAATCACTGAGCTAAATCCCCAGCCCCCATTTTATCTTTTGGAAAGAGCCATGAATTGTATGTTGTCCAATCTGGTGGATAAAGAGGATGAGAACATACTATGATGTTTTTATAACCCTGCCTTTCCATTGTATGGCACTGGGCAGATACATTCACCATATTTTTTAATCACATTTTGTAAAAACACTCATGAAAGAGGATTTCTGAAACTGTTTCAGAAAAGGACAAGAAAGATGCAACAAGTGAGAGGAAGTTTTTAAGACAGGATTAACGGCAATGTGTATTTTACTGTAATAATTTTTTTTTAAATTTAAACATACTGTATTTTCTGATCAGCCCTTGTATTTTTTAACTACAACAGAAAACCTCGCGTGGAAATTTGATTATTTTACAGTAAAAATTGGTGAGATTGTGATATTAAGATGTCCTTTTTTTTTTTTTTTCTTTAACAGCAGCTGGTTTCACAGCAACGCATTCTAATTCATGAAGATTCCGTGAACCTGCTAAGTCTTTATACCTCCCCTTCTTTGCCCAACATTACTCTGGGACTCCCAGCAGGGCCATCCCAGATCAATGTAAGTCAACACTCTTTCATTTCTTGTCTGTTTAGATTTGAACAGATCTTGTTAGTATCAGCTGCTTCCCTAGTTGCTACTTGCTGCATTGTCCAAAGGTATTCAGTTTAATTTCAAATCACAGAATTATATTGGTTGGTATAATCATATATAAAAATAAGGAACATTTCATGATGGTGTATAGCTTAAAAAAATCTTCCCAGATATATTATTTTAGTAGCTCCGGGAAACAGAGATTGACCTGCACATTTTTATAAAGAGGAAACTGAGACTAGAAGAGTTTAAAAGCTGAAGATTGCAGAGCCAGTAAGTGCCAGACCTGGAACGCACCCCAGGCCAGCACTGAGTGTTACAGCTTGGGAAACACAGCGGCATATGTTCATAGACTTTGTTTTGTGAATGACTTTATTTCAGGAATTTAAGTTACTGACTCTGTGGTACTGAAGAATACATATCTGGAAAACCTCTCCAAGAACAATATTAAACTATTCCCAGGAGATTCACAGATTTAGTTAGTTTAAAAGTCCTGACAATTGAAATAGCATCTTTTGGAAGTAATTATCCTAGTAGCAGAAGATAGCAATAATTATTTTATAAGCATTTTATAAAACATATAAATTATAATTGTAAAAGACTGGTAGGCTTTACCCACAATAATACACCTTTGAAAGGTTAGTAAATTATACATTCACAGAGATCATGTGATACATTAGTTTAAAGATAAATTTGTTTTAACCTTTGTCACTAATTTTGCCAGCAAGTCCTATATTGAGTCCAGCATATTAGATTCATATATGTCTTCAAAATGTATTGTAAAATCAAATTAGAGACATTTTATCATAGCTGGTACTTTATTATATTTGGATTTTTAATAAAGTATAATGTTGTACCATGTGATACTATTATCTTGTATCAGTGAGGAGAAAGCAAAATTTGGATGCTGTTTTATATCTCAGAATTAATGAAGAAGGACTTAATAATCCTGAATTCAAATATACCTTTGAAATTCCATGTGAAGTATTCATAAATAATTGGTTCTGGTATAAAGAGAAAAAAGAATTAGTAATGAAAATAAAAACAAAGGTTCACTTATTAAAATGTTTTTCTTCTATTTTTATCTACTCTAAGGATAAATGCATACTAACTCAAGTACTTTTGAGATACAAATGGGCGTTTTGTTGCCACTACTTTTTGCGTGTTCTAAACTACTCCTCCTTGCTAACTCACTCATGCACCATGTTTAATGTGGTCAGGGAAAATTTTTTCCCAAAGGACCAAGTACTAAAGCCAGACCATTTAATGTTTCAATGGTAATACAATTTGGTGCCATTGGATGAATAAACCAATGTGGTTTGGATTAAAGTTTCATTTTTCTTTGCTTCCATTTTGGTGTGGATGAGGCCATCACAATTAATTTCTCAAGCTTAGTATTTCTCTGGCATAGGGATCTCTAATATTCCATTTCCCCACTGAATAGTGGGAAGTTTGAAGGAAAGGAGGCCAGGGCCAGCCATCATTTCTAGATTAAACAGTGCATTGACTCTGTGACTCAGACAAACCATTTACCTCTTTGGCCTTCAATTTCTCCATCACTGAAAATTGCTTTGCTTCCCTGGTGCACAGCAATTTTGAAAGATGAAACATGAGTTTTGAAAAGAAACATAATGTTGAGGTATTAGACTTCTGCTTTTGTAATACCAAATTGACCACCATTCATTAGAATTTTGGAATAGGATAATTCATTATTGCTATTGATGATATAATTATTATTGCTTTATTACGGTGTTATCATATATTTCAAGTTCTTAATAGCATTTTTATTTGATACCTGATTTCACATGTAGTTTATTATACAAAAGTATCTGGAGTGTCATTTTTAATATTAGAAATTTGGAATTTTGTTATGAATTAAGATAAACGTTCAAATCAAATTCCTGTGTATTTTGTACCTCCTTTCATTGATTTATTTTAAGAAGTTCATTTTAAAAATTAAATATTGAAAACTTAGTGCTCTACGAAATTATCAGAGGATGTGTAAAGGAAGGATGAATTGTTCCCTTTGCTGGGCGTGCCAGTACCTGTCTTAATCCCTGAGATACAGTCTTCAGTTCTTCGAATACATTTTACCTTGCCAACATATCTTTTGCTTAAGCAGTATATTTTAAATATTTTAGAAGTAAACTTCTCATTTTAAAGCCTGAAATTAGCATCATTTTAGTTTTTTAATTGACATGTAAAAATGGGTTACAACATGATGCTTTGATGTGTGCATATTGTAGAATGACTTAATCAAGCTAATTAACACATGAATTACCTCACACTTTTTTTCATGAGAACACATGATTTCCATCCTATGAGTAATTTTCCAGCTTAAGATATATTGTTATTTATCTAACAATAGTCATCATGATGTATCCAAGACCTGTTAAACTTATTTTTCCTGTCTCACTGAAATTTTGTATCTAACATAACTTCTAGTAATTAAAAACACCTTAAAAATTTTAAATTCAGTACAATGATACTCAGTTACTAAATTATTTGCAGTGCTTCTGCCTTATTTTTATTTCTCCTTTGTTAAAATACGTGGTGTTACCCACTTTCCTGACTCAGCCATAGGGTAGGCTGGATTTTTGCTTGACCAAATTGCTTGACTTTCTTTATAGCCTAAGAAAGTGACCTAATGATGTAGAGACTTAGTGACCCATGTGGACTAAAGGAAAGTAAAATCTTTATTATGTCTTGACACAGGCTTCAAATTCCCTCAAAGAAAAGCAGAAGTGCGAGACACAGACACTGAGGCAAGGTGTTCCTCTGCCTGGGCAGTATGGGGGCAACATCCCAGCATCTTCAAGCCATCCTCACGTGGCTTTAGAGGGAAAGCCCAACAGCAGCCACCAAGCTCTCCTGCAGCATTTATTATTGAAAGAACAAATGCGACAACAAAAGCTTCTTGTGGCCGGTAATTAATAATGACACCATTTACAGGTTCTTTTAGGACTTTTATTTTACCAGTGATCCATTGTAGCATCTCTTTAACTCAAGAGCCCAATAAAGATTTACTGTGCTGTGCAAGGGTGTCTCTCTGACACTTGGTACTGTGGGGAAAGGCTATGAACCTTGTTTATTCTCCATATCCGTGGGGCGGGGGTGGAGAGAGAATGCGCCTCTTTCAATCTTCGTACATACCGGCCTGGACTACTGATGAGTCGCATGGTCAGACCTTGGCATTGCTGTATCCCAGCACCCAGCCTAGCATTCTTCAGATGTTTGCCTGGCAAGTAGCTTGTGTTTTCTTACAGTTATGTGTGAATGTGTCTATGTTCGTGAATATATATAGACACAAACACTCACACGCGCAAACATTTTTTTCAGGTGGAGTTCCCTTACATCCACAGTCACCCTTGGCAGCAAAAGAGAGAATTTCGCCTGGGATTAGAGGTACCCACAAGTTGCCCCGTCACAGACCCCTCAATCGAACCCAGTCTGCGCCTTTGCCTCAGAGCACATTGGCGCAGTTGGTCATTCAGCAGCAACACCAGCAGTTCTTGGAGAAGCAGAAACAATACCAGCAGCAGATTCACATGAACAAAGTAAGCCTCTAAGCCAAGTTGAAGTAGCATAGTCACTGGTTTAGATATTGGGGTTCTTTCCACTGTTCGGGGTGTGTAAGAGGAACATGTTGGATTACCATTGTAACCAGTAACTAGGCTCAAGGACATCATCGTAATACCAGTATTTTCATCGTCAAGTCATGTTCGTGGAATTTAGGCACCAAAATGAGATCATAGATTAGCAAGGTATTTTTGTAACCACCTGCCTGTTTTAATACACAAGCACAGGCACATATCAGTGGGGTCCCATTTTTTGTTTTTTAGCAGAAAACCTTGAGAGAGTTGAATGTGGGGGTTGACAAGTGAAAAATTTTGTGCAAATGATGATAAGTGGCACAAGGTTCACTAATACAATATTTGTTAGCAACTTGCATGCGTCTAGGTTACATTTATTGTTTACTGCAGCCCTTTTCATGCAAGAAACAATCGCAGCCATTTCTCAGAAGCGTGACAGTGTCCTTGTGGTAGGCTTATTGTGACAGAAAAGGACCGCGGAGGACTGTATCACACTGCACCCTCAGGCACTCCCTTGCTGAAGCAGCCACAAGGAAACAGTGATTTTAGTACATTGATATCAGAGAGGCCAGTAGGCAATTTCTACGAATTTGCAAGCAAAATGATCTTTCTCTCTCACTTTGTTATAGAGGCATTATGTTGAAAAATGATACCCTGTTCACTTATAAATGGATAGCTATGACTTGGTTTTAATATTAAATGCTTTATTTTATTGCAATGTACAAAACAAAACAAAACCTCTGGGGCAAAGCTTTAATTATTTTACAGCAGCAGGAGAAGGGGGTTTTCATCCTGTGCTAGCTTTATTGCAAGTATTGCTGCTTTTTCTTTTTCTCTTTGGCCATCATCTTCACAAGTGCACAGCTGTGAAAGGAGTGTGGGCTGAAGAGCACAGAACTGAACAGAAGTTCTTTCAGCACAGCCTTTTGCTGCCTTAAAAGATGGAGTGTACACATGTGGGATTGGCACCTTAGGTGGGAATGCTAGCAACCTCGCAGATTTTTTCTGTATCATCAGATTAATGCTTTATTGTTGTTAAAGCGTTTCTCTAAATTAATCAAATTATTTTGCATCAAATCAGTCTCAGGGCCAGAACCAGCTTCTTTCTCAGACTAATGCCATCATGCTTGTTGAGTGAATACATGTTTGCTGTGTTTTGGTAGAGTTAGATTGGTTGATCTGTTCATGGTCTCTCAACACGATACAGAAATTATTAAGTGCTGCTGAGAAACTGCAAGAACTCTAGCGCGAAAAACTTACGTGACGGGGCCTATTAGGAACCCTACTTTTTGCTTCATAATCTTCTAATCTGGAGCTAGGTTTATTTACAATATTAGTATTGGATTATAGATAGACTTGTTTGCTACTCCTCATTCTCTTTCCTCAAAATATATGCATGTGTATATTTTGCTGTGAATAAATTAAGTAAATTGATTCCTTTGAAAGCAAGGTTAGAAGTGAGTTCTGTAAACACCTTGAGAATATTTTAATACTTTGGAATTGTTTTATGACCTAGAGTTTATGACCTGTTTCAAACTGATGGTATGCCAATAGCAGAATCATTTTCCTTTGGTATCACGCGGGAAATTTTGACAGGCGGCTGTTAACCTCAGTCACGGGATAAAACTAAGATGAAAAGCAGGCGAGGTATTTGCATTTTAACAATGACACAAGCGAATCTTATCAGGAACCTTTTCCCACGTGGAGCCGATTCCTTGGAATCTGTTAAGAATTCTTCTCAAAATTAGAAGCAAACCTACACTTTCAGGTATGTGTTTGTACAGTGGTTTGATTATTAAATCTTGTCTTAATTAGGCAAAATGAAGACCAGAAAGCTTCAAAGTATAAAGCTGATCTTTATATGTTAACCCCTCTCAGCTTGGGGGTTTAGATTACTCAAGCAGATCTCCAGTTGGCTTTTCTCCAAGTATGTATCCCATATGTTTAATCAAGTGCCACGTGTACACTGGGCATGCGCCAGATTCTGAAAATATTTTACCCGCCTTCGCTTGTCTAAGGAAACAGAGTAGACACTTACTAAAGCAATTATTGAGCCTCTGTCCTATTTGAAGTATTCCTAATAGAACCATTAAGAAGTGAATTGCTACTGTTCACCCTTCTCCCTCAGGGAACGAGGATATTTATTTCACATTGGGTCAGGGACTTAAGTAAGAAGTCTTATTTAAGAGATAAGAAGTCTCACTACAATCACGTATTGATGTACACCCTAACCATTTAGAATACACATTAGGAAGAAATAAGCACAGAAACCTATTTATGCCATTATAATGCATGAACCTTTATTAAATACATACACTCAAACTGAAATCATACTTTGCATCAAAGATACTTATCGCAGGAAATGTATGCACACACGAACATGTAGGTGTGCAGATAACATTTAAAAATATATTATTTTGTTCTCTCAAAAATAAGGTTTAGGGAAACAAAAAATGAAATGAGAACTAAGAAATCAAAGTAGATTCATCTCTAAACCAACATCAGGTTAACTGTGATTGCCCTCCAGTTTTATTTATGAAATTTGTAATGGCACAGTTGAATTGCCAATAATCATTAGAAGAATTAGAAGCAAATCTCTACTTTTAGGAGCATAGTTGTGACAATGATTGACATCAATTTTTGAAGAATTTTTCATATAACTATATAATGTAAATGGCATATAACTGTATGTTGTAAATATTACTAATCTTATCAGATGATTTACCTACCTCTTGCCTTATAAATTAATGACATTTACACAGGTATTTATGGTTTTTTTCTCATTAAGTCTCAATTATTATTGTTTGTCTCATAATTATTACCCAAGTGTTAAAAGGTTTAGCAGAAATATACCTAAAATGGGTTTCTATTTTTATTGTTACATCTGTTAATAAATATTAGGGGAAGTTAGAAAGGATAGTTTGGGGCTGGAGAGGAAACCTTGTCAGAATGATTTCTCTCTGCTCCTAAATATTCTTTTTGCACTAAAAGTGTTTTGAAAGTTTAATCACAAGAAAATCATGGCTAATAATTCATTCTTTGGTTTTTTTTGAGACACGTAAAAATTTTAAAATGTAATAAACAATTTCTATTGCCAACTTACGATATTTTTATACTATGATAAATTTCATTTTGGTAAGCCTGTTGTTCAAAAAATGAAGAGTTTCTTTATAAAACACCAAAAGTAGACTGTTGCTTTTGTAAGTGTATTTTGTATATTTTGTTATTGGGAAAAATAGTTTCTAAAGTAGAATTTTCCCACAGGAGAAAGAGTAAACAAAAAAAGAATATTGGTAATCTTCCCCTGAACACACTTCAAGTTTCAGTATTATCACAGGGTTGTTTTTTTTTTGTTTGTTTGTTTGTTTTTGTTTTTTTTGTTTTTTTTGGTCTGGTAAACTAAAACTGTGATTGAATAAAAGAAAACACACAGAGTTACTTGGCCATACTGATGATTTTAAAGAAGAATTCTAACTACTTCCTGAAAAAAATAGAAGGGCAAATTTCTACTCACATCATTATCTGAATTAGTTATGTTGAAATTTTCCAAAGCATCTTCAGGCATTTCTGTGGAGTACTTTGATGTAAATCTCTGCCCCCACCATGAAATATTATTCTTTGAATTCTTTCTCCATCATGATATTAATAGAATAGCATTAATTTCTGCATAACCATTTCTATTTTAGCTAGAGTTTTAATATCTTTTCTAACATTTGTTTCTTGTATTTATTCTATCAAATCTATGTGAGAAGACATTTTAAGAGATCTGTCTTTGTTTAGTACTTACCTAACTAAAATGCTAACCTGTGCATCTATCCATCTATCCATTCAGCAAATCATTACTGAACTCTTACTTTGTGTATACACTTTTTGAGGCACACAACATTTAGTATCCTTGTGGAGCTTGCATTGTAGGAAGCAGAGGGTGAGTGAAGTACTTTAAGTAAACAGTAACACAATGTGTTCAGTATTGAAGTAGAAGATATGAAAAAAAATTGACTTCTTTGAGGAAATAGTATTTGAGACTTGTTTAGTTACCTCTTTGGATATCTGGATATTTTGTCTTTTTGTCTCTCATTCTCTCTCTTTCTCTTTCTCTGTCTCTGTCTCACACTCTCTCTCTCTCTTTCTCTCTCTCTTTCTCTCCCCTTTCCTTCTTTCCTTCCTTCCTTCCTTCCCTCCTTTTTTCTAATATACTCTGTAATAAATATCTTATGCATTCCTATGACTGGCTATCAGCCAACTCTTTAAAAAAAACATGTAAATCATGAGATGATATCTTATATATGTCAAGGTTCAGTCTAGATATAAGTATTTATTAGATATTTATTACTATGAATACTTAGGCATTTGACATGAATACTATTTTATCATAATAAAAATATATCTAAGACAAGACCACTAAACGGGAGGCCGAGCAGATGTCCTGGGTTGCCCTTATTAAAACAGGTAGATGTTCTATTCTGACAAGCAAGACAGAATATAATTATGCTCAGTGGCTGGCTCTGAGCAAATAGGGAACTTTCATTCGTTTTTTTTGAATAAGAACTTGACCTTTTATTCAACTAGTATATGTTTTATTACTTTCTTTTAACATAATTTCTTAAAATCAGTGTTACATACTCTCCATAACTCCTCATGATTCATACCCATTCCCTGTTCCCAAACATTTTTTCACAGTAACCCAGGAAAATATATTCTTTCATGCCTGTGGACATCACATGTAAATACAGCATGATTGTCTGTCTTTTTCTTATAATAAAATGTTCTTGAATTTACTTCTAATAAAGAACTATTTTGTGTGCCATTGAAATGAGTACAGATTTTGCCAAGAAGATAAATTTGAAGAATAACAATTCTATACATGTGTATGCATGTTCCAAAAAGTTTGCATTTATTTGAAATTATATTTCATATTAGCTTTATTTTAATAAATATAATTCTAGCCATGTCTTACTCGTGGGCATTTTAAAATTTTAAGCATAAAATAGGTAATGATTGCTTACCAACCTTTGCTTTTTGGCTGCATTTATTTCTCCTAGTGTATCTCTTCTTTCCCTTCTTTTATGTATTGTACTTCTCCTTAGCACCTTCTCCAAAGATACCTTGACGTACCTAATTTAACATGTAAGTACTACCAGCTCCTTTCTATATGCAGGGTCTGCTATGAGCTAAATTTTCCATACCATTGTCCTTGTATGTACTTTCCCTTCAACCATAACAACTCATTTTAAAATTTCAAGAATATTAATTTTACAAGGCTTGTCTAAATTGGGCCAGATTAACAGGGCTACTAGTTGTCAGAGCTGGAAATACCACACAGGTAGTATAACTGTCTTTTCTTAACTGTTTATGCTTATGATTCAGTGTTGGTTTTGTCACTAAGCAGAAATAAATAAGCTTTCCTAATTTATTTCAGCTCAGAAGTATAGAACTCAAAACTTAAAACAAGGCAAATAATAAAGACAATCCTATTGGTATTATGGTGAAGATGAGGATGTATCAGTTTAGACTTGCCGGGATGAAGAAATCCCTTCTCCCTGCTGTGCTTCCCGGCTCTCCATACATCACCCTCCTTCCAGTTACTCACCTGGCAGTCTGTGCATGGCCGTGACCAAGGGATGCTCAGCTCTCGTGCTGGAATATGAAGCTTTCCCAACGGTGCACTGTGCGTGCAGCGTGAAGCCAAATGCAACTGGGCCACATTTTGTTCCTTTCCTGCATGTTGCCACATTGCTGTTTTTTTTTTTGTTTTGTTTTGTTTTGTTTTGTTTTTTTGGTTTGTTCGTTTTAAGATTGGACAAACTCTTCTCCCATGAGTTCTGAGCAAGCCTGAAGCTGGAAATTGGCTGACTTCATTAGATTTAACTAAAATGCAAATGTTAGCATCTCATCTATGGGTGGTTGGAAAAATGCCTCGTTTTAAGTTTTGAGAAATAGATGAGTAGAAACTTGAACAGGGCTTTCATTTCGGAAGGTAGGCATTACTCTTGTCAGGATTAATTTCTCTGTATCCATTTGACAGCTTGTTTCCCTGCAGAGTCTTTTAATCACCAATTTAGGATTACATTTTGCCCATTAGATGGATAGTATGTTCAAAAACTTTAGCAAGCATTGAAAGGCAGTCTTAGTTTTATAACAGTAAAAAGCTTCCTAGATTATTTATCTATCTATAAAGGTTTATAAAAGAAACTTGGACTGTACCCTTAAATAGGTGCTATTTTGACATGATTAGCCCAATGTAAATAGATCCTTGTGAGTATGAATGGTCTTTTAAAAACCCACTTATGCTACAGCACCAGCTTACATCATCACAGAGAATTTATATAAAAGCATTTTGCTATATAATTACAAGTTGATGGTTTATAATATACAGAAAATGGCCTGTTGTTGTATTATTAAATGTGATGAAACCCTGTGTTTAGAAAAGAAATAAATGACCATTTCAGGGGATTAATGTGTAGCGTTCATAAACATTCCCGGCACTGCTCCCATAACTTGAAGACCAAAGGCAAGGACCCTGACTTTCCTTTTTCACTCTGCACTGTTAAATTTAGTCAGAGGCACTTTTATTGAATGAGAAAAACAATGGTTGGCTATGACGATGAGGTAAGAAAATAGGGGAAAGAAAAATATCTGGGGAAGCAATGGATGTGAATGGTTTAATGTATATTCCAGGCAGTTCAAAGGAAGAAGGAAGCTAAATAATTTAGTTGTTTCCCAACCTTGACAAGTAGTTTCATTTGACAGAATGAAATAATTAAGTCTCACTAAGAAATTTTTAATATTGCCAAAGGTGAGCTATGGACATGAAAACCACCTATGTGTAAAGTCTCTTTGTCAAATCCTTTCGTAGTTTGTAAGTGCCTGATTTTAGTTTTTCTGTACATTTCAGCTATTTCCCTAAATGCTTATGAAATTCGAGAGATTATGGTGACCCAGAATTGTCATCTGGTCTAAACTACTCCTATTTATTCACTAAAAATTGTATCCAGTGATATAAACTATGAAACTATCCTCTAAAGTACTTTTACTCTCCCATATTAGTAACTTAATTTTATCAAACAGCAGTTAGAAACTTAACTTGCACCAATAATTTCCTGGCATAGAGTAATTCGTTGTCTTTCACAAAGATTTATTTGTTAACAGCCATTATGCTGTATACTGCAAATGGAAATGAAAAGGGTGTGTTCTTTCCTTTGAGTGTCTGATAAGCCTTCAAACAGGTAATTATAATCAAAGATAGTTCTTTTGAATGCATAGCCTGTGTGAACTACAAAATCTAGAATGCTTGGTAGACTTCCCAAGAACACTTTCTGAGGTCTTACGCAATTATTTATTATTTTTGCATCTCTGGCCAAGGTATTTCTCTAATCAGCAAATTTTAGAGGCTCATAGAATTGTAGTAGAGGATATATTTCAAAGTGTTACTAGAGATTCCATTTGATCCAGCTATTCCTCTACTGGGCATCTTCCCAGAAGAATTAAAATCATCGTACCACAGGGATATATGCACAACCATGTTTATAGCGACACAATTTGTATTAGCTAAGTCTTGGAAACAACCAAAATGCCCAACAACTAATTAATGACTAAAGAAGATGTGGTTTTTCTACACAATGGAGCACTACTCTGCCATTAAAATGATAAGCAGAGACAGTTGTAGGTAAATAGATGTACCTTGAGAACATACTCTTAAGTGAAATAAATCAGACACTCATGAGTACACATCGAATTCCTTCTCTGATATGAGAAACCGTAAGTGTAAATAAGGACAAAGAAGTGTAATGGATCTTATATAAAAGGAAGATAATATTCAAAAGAGAAGAGAACAGAAAGGGGGATGGGGGAAAAGAAGGAAGGGAAAAATGAAAGAGCAGGGAAAGGGAAAAAAATGGAACAATGTAAACAAACCTGCTGTAAATAGAGAAGGGGGCAGCAGAAGGGAGGGGTGGAGAGGGGAAAACCAAGATACATCATGTACAGGTACAAAATAACCATGATGAATGTGACCATTATGTATACAATGTACCAATACATGCTCTTGGTAAAAAATTAATAAATAAATAAAACAAAGTGCTTCACAAATATGGTAAACATTGTGGAAGCCCCAATATTCATGTTCCTTTGCAGAATTAGTTCTATTTTCCTTATTTTGTTAATAAAAGTGGTTGTCTGGAAGTACTAGAACATTTCCAAGGCACACTTTTCCCTCTTGCCTCAGTATTGCATCAGGTTACTTTGTTGTAAACCAAACCACCACATCTTGTTCCAGTTCTCTTGTGTGTCTCTGTATTCATCAAGAAACCGACTTTGTTTTCTCTTGGGAGTAGCATTATAGTTAGAGAGTGGATTTTTTTTATTGAAGTATAATTTCTACGCAGTAAAATTTGTTCCTTTTGCTACACAGTTGAGTGAGTTTTGATGAATACATATGATCATACAATTACCACAATTGAGATAGAAAACATTGCGTCAAGTCCCCAAATCCCTTCTGCTGCTCCTTTGTAGTCAGTTTCTGTCCTAGCCCCAGTTTCTGGCAAAGTGTGAATTTTTTATTAAAGGAGCATAAAACAGATCACTAGTATGAGGGAAGGTGTGTTTTGCGTGCATGCAGAAATCACCCCTAAATGATCTAAACCGTGGAATGCTCAAGCTAGAGAGGACCTATGGATTATTTTCAAAGGTTGGAAGCCAGCAGTCTGTGAACTGGACCCATTCCACGGGGCTGCTGTATTTGGCCTGCCTGGTGCCTTAAAAAAGGCTTGCAAATTATTGGTCAATCTTTCAAATAGAAGAATTCCAAATACAAATCTGGATTTCTGGAATTCTCTGGAAAACTGAATAGTCTGGGCACTGTGTGCTCCCATTTCCCTGTGTAATTAATATTTGGGGTTTACTCTGGTCCTCTATCTCAAGTGGGTCTTACAGTACTCTCCAGTTTGCTAAAGCAAAGAGTCAGTCAACAGGGAGAAAGGAGTAGTGTAATCAGAGGATCACGGGTTTTGAGATCTTGTCTGTTCTGGGACCCACTCTAAAACCACCAAGCAAAGCAAAGAAAAATACCTCATCTTGCCTTGCCTCTAATTTCTACCCTTAAAGAGCAACGGAGAAAAAAAATAAAAAGAATGTAAAAAGTGCTATCAACTGAAAGCTGGAAAGGAAATTGTCAAGGAAAAAATCCTGTGATGTAAGAATAAAGCACATAGATAGATGCAGCATTATTAAAAACAAAGAAATGGAAAAGAGCTTATCTGTGTCCTAAACTCTAAGAACTCTTGTTACAGCCTCTTTCCAAACATTGTATGTTCTGAAAGTCCAATCTCCTGTCTCCACTTTTGCCTGCCTAAATCTGTCTTCAGCAGCTGGAGTCATCTCTTACAAATGCACACCAAATCATGTCAGGCGTGGCGCAGAACTCCCCAGTTGCTGCTTATTGAATGTGGGATCTGAACATGGCTGTGTGGCCTTTAAGTCGCCCAGGATGAGGCTCCACCCCTCCCACTCTCACCGTCTGTGCCCTTCTTTGCTCTCTAAGCTGCAGCCACAGTTCTGTGCAGAACTTCACCTCCGAGTCCTCTCAGATTCAACCCTCCTCTTCAAGTCTGTCCAGCTCAAACCTTCTCTCTTCAGTGGGACCTCATTGCATGTCCAAACTAAAATGGACACAGGTATTCACCTCTTACCCGACACATCACGGTTCCACTCTGCTTATTTCTGTCTCTAACACTCATTGCTGACGTCTTGCTTAATTGATCATTCTCTTCCCAGGGCCTTGAAAATAGTTAAAATTTTTTGAAAGACTGAAGTAGTGGGTGGATAACCTTTCTGAATTGAGAAGACAAGTTTGAGTCTCCTTTCCAAAAAGAAACATTTATTTAAATTATTGACATATTAGGAAGTCCTTAGAGCCAAAGTCTATTTTAAATATAGACATTATTTTAGACAGTTATTTAGAGTTTAAAAAGACAAGAAAGCATTTATTAAGGGTTGGGAATTTAGCTCAAGTGGTAGAGCACTTGCCTAGTAAGTATAAGGCCCGGAGTTCAATCCTCAGCAACCCCCCCCCAAAAAAAAATTCATTAAAAATTCACCTGAGCCACATGTGGTATCACATGCCTGTAAACTCAACTACATGGGAGCTGAGGCAGGAGGATTTTAGATGCAAAGTCAGTCTGGACAACTTACCCAGAAGTTGTCTCAAAATCTAAAGGCAGTGGCGGCGGGGAGGTGGATTGTAGCTCAGTGGTAGAGTGCTTGCCTACCATGTGTGAGACCCTAGGCTCAATCCCCTGTGTCATAAAAAAAGAAAAAAGAAATTCATTTGGTCCTTTGATTAATCTCATACCTCTTCAGTATTGGTAAGAAAGGATGTTTTTTGGTTTGGACTTTTAATTATGTAAATAATGAGCAAATATTTGAAAATCTTTTTTCTCTTGTTATTTAATTTTGGTTCCTCTGATTATTTCCCCGAAATGCACAGAAGTAAATGACGTGGAATATTTTGGCTTGAGCCTGGAGTTCTTCTCTAAGTAGACCTCTTTGCTTGAAAGCCCTCCAAGTTTTGTGTTGTTTTGAGAACAGTTGGTACATATCTAATCTATTTGTGCGTGCAGACAGAATTTTATCATTATTTTAAAATCTAGTTTCCTTGGAGCTTAAAGGAGAGGTTTTATATTCCAGGAAGAATATTACATTTGTTTGAAAGAAGAGACAAACTTGTGCTATTACCATTGCTCAAGTAAAATCTGTCCTAAAACTTGAGGCAAAATAAAGTGATGAGTTATGCTAAAGGTCCTTTTATATAGTTAAATTATCACGTTCAGACATCTCGCTTAATGGTTTGACGGTGTCAGAAAATCTAACGTCCAACAGAAACAGATTTACTCTCTCTTGTTGAGTCCTTACTTGATATAGCTGAAGGTATTTGTGGGGACATGAAGGACTTCTGTGGGAATTCAAAGATACTATATCTAAAAGCACTTATGCTTATATTGACTTGTAGACTTGTATTGGTGTAACTTTCACAGAGATGAGCTTAATGTGGTAATACGTAAAGAATAGCACCACAGCCTTTTGACAATGCTCAATCAATTTTACACCATTTGCCAACAGAGTATGTTTATCAGAGAATGTAAAACACTGAAAATATGAGTTTACTGGACCCCTGACTGGTACAATTAAGAATTAAGAGAGTTTAGTTATAATACTTGGTGGTATTAGAAATTTGGATCATTTACGATGCCATCTGGCAGACAGAATATCTGTGTGAATGCGTGTTAGTGTACAGTGTCCCCATCGCAGAATGGTCATAGGCTGCCTGTAGGGTCTTCGTGTCCAAGCACGATCGGGAACACAGAGACACACTGCCAGATGGGTAAGAGCACAGATGAAAGGAAACAGAGATGCTGTGCAGCCTCTGTCTTCATCTCAGCTGGGGTCCCCACCATTGTAACTCACCTGGTGTCAGACGAGTGGCACATGGTTTGTTTTACAGATAGGACCTCAGCAAAGATTCACACAGGCTTGCACATTTATCTGTCCCACAGATGTTTGTCTTCTGTTTTCTAGCCAGCAGAGCAACAACTCAGCCTTGCTAGAGGATCACCTCCAGATGTCCAACCAAAGAGACCCTGCTTCCCCACCGAGAGTAAGCGGACAGCTCGCCGCATCTGGGGCCACTCAGCAGCAGTACAAATTAGCAAAGGGCTAGCCGTACCATCTTTGTAATGGCCATATTTGTAGTTCAAAAATACATAAAAAGCAACATAATCTCAGTACTTCCAAACAGTACTAACTTTTCATTTTAAAAATCTGAAGTCAAACTTGGCACACAGAATTTCTCTGCAACTTTGTAGATTTTCCTTGCTGATGTTAATGGCTAATTTTTCCACTCTAGCAAATTTGAGTGTTTAAACAAAAACAGTGTTAGTCACATACCTAAAATAAGAAATGTGGGTTAACTCTCTCTGTGCATTCACATTTTGCAAAACTGGCCATCCTAATAGGGCATTCTGTTTATCGCTTTAATATTTTGTGAATCTTCACAAAGAGCACGTTTTATTCCAGAGAAGATAAAAAAGGGCTAGTTATTGGCTATGTAGACATTGACTTTGCTTCATAACCTGGCAGGGAAAGTACAAAACCTTAAAGCTCAGCTTGGACAATTTAGCAAGACTGAGTCTCTAAGAAGAGACAAAGATGGGGTGGAGATGTATCTCAGTGCAAAGGCCCTGGGTTCAATCCCTAGTACCGAAGAAGAAAAAAAATGCACAAGGGCTTTATTAACTAAGCATGAAGTTTTCAGACATTTATGAAACTCCAGGTAAGTGCCATACAAAGTATTAGGAACTATAGAAAGGCTCAAAATGACCAAGTTACACTGTCATGAAATTTATAGTGAGGGAGATATCCATAACTACATAAGGCTAGACACTAGAAACTAATAAGGACTCTAAAGAAATATATGAATGAGATATTTATAGAGGTAAAATCTAATAAGAAGGAGCCAGTAGGACATTATGGAGAATCCAGGCACAGTGGTAACACAGACCAAGGAGGCTGAGGTAGGAGGATTGCAGGTTCAAGGCCAGCCAACTTAATGAGACCCTCTCTTAAAAAATAAAAAGGACTGGGAGCATAGCTCTTTGTGAAGACCCGGGGTTCCCAGCACTGGGACAAAGTAGTAGTAGTAGCAGTAGCAGTAGCAGTAGCAGTAGCAGTAGCAGTAGCAGTAGCAGTAGCAGTAGCAGTAGTAGTAGCAGTAGCAGTAGCAGTAGTAGTCGTAATAAAGAAAGCACAGCCTTAACAGGCCTGTAGGAGAGTCAGTCTGGCCTGTTCATGTTCTCAGGACAGGCAGAGGCCGGTGTAACTGGAGTATGTGAATGAGAACAGATGGAATACTATGAGAAATAGATGAGGCTGTTCATACAACCTCTGTGTAACTTGTTAATATTTGGATTTTTATTGTAATATAATGGAAGCCATTGGAGGATCTTATGTAAAGAACTGGTATTGCCTCAGTTATATTTTGAAAAGAAGTGTTAGAGTTACAGTAAGAGAACCAACTGTTGCACTATTGAAGTGGAGAAGGGCAAGAATCGCACCCAAAACAGATGGCTGCTTTGGTGGTTCAAGGAGAACATAATGGTAGTTAGGATGACAGTGATCTCAGTGAAAATGGATAACTGTGTCCAGATACGGGTTACTCTTTGGAAGTTGGCATGCAAAGGGTCCTGCTCATAGGTGGAAGAGGAAGATGAGAAAGAAACAAACAACGATCCCTGTCAGTGATGGTGAATCTTTTAGAGCTTTCAGTGACCCAGACAGCCTGTGGCAGCACACGTACTGTAGGTTCACCACCGCTGGCCTAAGTCACTGGCTCATGCAATTGGGTGATGCTGTTTAATGAGAAAAATTAGATGATGGATGCATTTGGGTGGAATGAGAATAACGATTATCTTTGAGTTTCTTCAATTTATGACATCATTTAGGTACTTTCCATCTAAACATTTAGTAAGCAGCTAAATAGGCAAGTTTGGAGCTCAAGGGAGAGGTTAAAATTGTTTATATTAATACAGTTATAGCTATTTCAGTAGAGAATGCAAAGCAGAAGGATATAAAAATTTCTAGTTTCTGCGCTTTTATAAAAATCTTCATATTTTGCAATCTTGAATATGACTTGGCTTCTCTTGGACATGCGATTCCTTCTTTATAAAATAAGAGTTTTAGGAATGTTATTAGACATTTTTCAACTCCAGCATTTTATATCTATATGATTTCCACTCATAAATTGCTTTTTTTATGTCAAGAAACGTTTCCTTTACAAATCATTAAGGAATTCTGCTCCTGGCAAAATATTATTTTGCCATTTGAATTTATTACCAAATGATCACAGCATTATTCATTCTGGCTTTTTCACTCTCTGATTTCCTTTAGTACATCAGAAGTGGAGATAAAGCCAAAACAACCAACTGTAGCAGGTTGAATTGTTTCTGTATTGTACACTGTGAAAATTGCCATTGTCATATATGTCACAATGGCATATATATGTCTCTCTCAGTGTGGAGGGAAATGCTGGCCAGACTGACTCATGGACTAAATGAGGTGATTTCTGAATGCTTCATTGACCTCAAAAATACATTAACAGGTCAGATTTCAGAGAGTTTCTGCTAAAATGTACATATATTTTCAGGGTGACCACTCAGGGTTTTGTTTCTGTTATGGTTTTCTTTGACTTGTTTGCCGTTGATGGGGAATTATAGTAAATTTTCATCCAGTTTGTCTGGTCTTTGGCTGCACCAGTGAAGTCAGTTTCTAACTTTTTAAGATACTGTGATTCAACATTGTTCCCCTTGCTTTCCCTCCATGGATACCTATGAATATCTTATGTAAATGGCCACTGGATTTCTCATCTGTGCAGTCAATTATTGACTTTGACAAGAGAGCGTTCGGTCACATGGTGTGGATTAAACTCTGGTTGGCACAGATCCTGAAGATAATGAGAAAAAAGAATGACAATGCAAAGAGGTAACTCAAGGAGTTTTACCATGAAGGGATGTATGTAGCAGTGGAGAGAGAAGAGTCAAAGGAAGTTGTTTCTTTAAGAAGAATAATGTTGGGATTGGGGATTTAGCTCAGTGGTAGAGTGCTTGCTTGCCTAGCAAGTACAAGGCCCTGAGTTCGATCTCCAGCCCCCAGAGGAAAAAAAAAATGTTGCTGACAGTATCCAAATAAAGATACCCCAGAAGAAGGAAACACGTGATGGGGAACAGAGTGAGTGATTGCGGACGTGGATGGTGACCAGAGCATAGGTGGGAAGTTTGAGTGAGAAAGGAGTACAGACTTTTCCTCGACTGTAACAGCCAGAAAATTGAATTAGTTGGTGAACGTGGTGATGGCAGGATGCTGAGTTTCTCTTCTGATGTTTTTATTTTCTCAGTGAAATAAGAAGTAAAAGTGCTGTCAGGGAATGAGGAAAAGATGAGAATGTTAGAGTTTGAGAAGAGAGGGCAGTATGAAACATCGTTGAACGAGTGAGTTTGAATTAACTGAAGAAGCAGAGGAGGGTTGCCGACCAACCCGGAGGGCCATTAGAGGGTCCATTCATGAATTTAAAGAGAAATAGTCAGCATAACTATAATCCTGGCATGCCCTAGCTCATTCCCTGCTTGGGTTTGGTTGCAATTATAAATCCTACTTTGCCAGAAGTTCTTATCAAGGAGGGTGAGGAGGTTGAGGGGCGTGTAGGGGGAACCTCATCTAGCAAGGAGCAAAGTGACCAAATGAGGGAGCAGTAAGAACTCAGAGTGTGGCTTGGAGGATGCCGAATTATTAAGGAATAGGTGTGGCCCCAAACTCCTGAGAATGAGCCAGAAAAAAAAAAGTGGTCTGTGAAATAGATATTTGGGGGAGTGTACAGTTACAGTAGCATTCAGGCCTACTGTAAAATCATTCAGCTGGGGCTGAAGTAGAGTGGAAGACAAGACCATTGGTGGTTAGGAGGTTCACGACTGAGAGGCCATGTTGGAACCGGGAGGAGGAAGAAGAGTAACAGCAAGAAAAAAACCTTTTAACTATGCAGTGGTGTGTGCAGCTTCCTCTTGGCTGCTGAATAGTTCGTGTAATGTCAGACATCCAGAAACTGGCTGGGGTGTAACTGCTATCCGATAAGCAGGGACTCCGGACATGGCATTTTGTGAGCACTGGCCATGTGCTCGCTGGTTAACCTTTCGTGAGCTTATGAGTGGCCCTCATCTCTGTCCTGTGGCCACACACCCCAGAAGCTTTTTCTGCTCTCCTTGAGAGCCTTTTGTTGCTGGGGCCATTTCACCATCTCTGTGAGATGTCTACTTGACTCACAGGTGACGTTGCCCGCCAGCTGTGATGTGCAGGCTCCCAGTAACCTTTTCAGCTAAGCTACAGTGGCAAAAGGAAGCGTCTCTACAGCTCAGTGAGCACCAGGCCAGATGAACTGTAGTTGTCCTGGGGACAGTTTCTCTTGAGGGCTCCTCAGCTCCCTTCTCTTTTTCTCACATAAATCCCTTCTCCCCACAGAGTCCTCCAACCTAATCATAGACTGAGGGAAGTGGTGGAGGGAAGGGTTGTGGGCCTAATAGACGTCCTTTCTCTCTGTGGAGATTGAATGGATGTTTGTCACCCAGTTCCTGGTGTTCCAGCAAAATCTAGGACTCTTTTTTGTATCTTGCTTATGGTCTGTAGTATTATATGTTCTTTCTCTCAAAGTCAATTACATGGGTTCCTGCAATTGTGTAGTCAAAATTCAAGGCCATGACATTGTCTCTTTTCTCCAGCTTCTCAGTGGCATGCAAACTACTGTGTACTTAAGGCAGGGATTGCTGATTAGTGTTAGGAGTTGTGACAAAAGCCTGAAAACAGTTTCCCAAATGTGCTTAACAACATCTGAAGCACGAGAGGATGTCTCCTTTCGATGACTGCTCAGGAGCAACCAGAATTAGGTTGGCAGCACAGATGAACTTAACATTGAAATTTGTTTTCTTCATTTTCATGTGGGTTTTAATCAGTTTGTGTTCTCTTAAGCCTGATCATGTTTGACTTGAATTTGGAGATATTTAGGTCTCATATATGATTTGTCTTAAATTATGTTTTAGTTCTGTAGATTCTTACTGTCCATCCACATAATAGTATAAACTATAACTCACACCAACAATATCTGCTTAGCATTTCTCTCAGTCCTCAAACACCACTAACCTTTAAGTTGCACAAATGCATGGCCTCCTTGTCTAATCCAGGACCCCCACACACTTTGCCTTTGCCAAAGTTGCGCCCACCCATTTCCATTTCACCTCTCAGGTCTCACGCATCCAGCAAACTCCTTTCCATTCTTTGTCTTCATGTCTTGACCCAAACACACTTCCTCAGTGAAACTTTCCTAATCATCTGCATCTCCACTACTGTGCTAGTCAAGAGGTGTTCTTTAATATTCTGTGTTTCTCTCTTTAAAGTGCTTGTCCTTATAAAAATAAAGATAAGTAGCCAGGTGTGGTGGCACACACCTGTACTCTCAACACTCAGGAGAATAAGGCAGGAGGAACTGTGAGTTTGAGACCAGTCTGGGCTACATAGTGAGCTAAAGGTCAGCTTGCACTACATAGCGAGACAAAACAATAAAGAGCAGTTTGTCTATTTGATGCCTTTCTGACACACTCTACCCTAAGCTGCATAAAGGCGACTTCTCCATTGCCTGTCTTGATGCCTTCAATATAGTTGGCACTCATTAGCTAATTGCTGAACAAATGAATGAAAACTCCCAAATTTCCCACAGGGAAATTAAAGGGATCTGTTCGTATGTTCAGAACCAGGTGAGATTCTGTGTGGACTAGACGTCCATAAGCCTAAGAAGGTTGTCCTTCAAAGTTTGAGTACTTGTATATTCAAAGTTTAAAGCATATATTTAGTTTCTAAAACCTAACTGTATGGGCTAAGAAGTGAATTTAAACATTATATAGGAAAATCTGTATTTATGATTTTAGTGGTGATATTCTAAGTGTGCTTCTAGCTATAATAATTTGGCATGTTTACACAGGCATTGACTTAGCAGAAAACTCTAACCACCCTTGAAAATGCAGTTCATATACAGATTATCAGTCAATAGGACAACTGTGGAATTTTAAAAAAGGCTTATGGAAAATGAAACCATCTTGAACCATTTTTTCCCATTTATTGAACTTTTATGTTATGGCATTTTGCTATTAAGTCAGGTAGGTTAATCATTTGTCTTTAAAATCATCAAGCAGTTCATTTATATACTTCTGAAGATTAAATTTAGTTTATAAAATAAAACATCTAATAAATTTCAAATTGAAAGGCAATTCCTCCTTTCCTCTTATTTAATCTCCTTAGGATCTATTCATAAACATTTTAGTGTTGTCAGAATTGTTTACAATCATGTACCTTCTCAAGGTTCAGAATTTCAGAATGAATGTTTCTGTGTTTTGCAAGTATAATCATGAAGGCATTTTATCATGTCACTGTCATTGGATCACATAAGTATGGGAAATAAGATAGGAAAGACTGTTAGCATGTATGTTTCGGCTTTTAGCACATGTAGCAGTTAACATATGCTACAAAATGAGATAGAGGGAGCTTCGCTTTACCTTTTTCCTTTTCCCAAGTTTGTATGTATTAAACTGACTCAGCCACACCTGTCCTTGTGAAGGTTTCACGGTCTCCATGGACTCAGTTACCTTTTCTTCCACCTTTCCCACAATTTTCTAAGAACTTTAGACAATAATTCAGTTGAGAAACACAAACGTAAAGACTTCTTTCCTTGCCTGTCCCACAAATACAACACGGAAATGATGGGGCTGCTTTCCGGTCACTTGCAGAGCTTGGTGCATACAAGTCCATCCTGAACTTGATGGGCGATGGTTAGAAATCAGTGTACTGAAGTGGAGTTAATGGAAATCAAAGTCTCATTTGCTTTTCTGTTGCCATCAAGAACTACTGATTTGTGAACTCCTGAATACTCTCTTCTAGCTGCTTTCAAAATCTATTGAACAACTGAAGCAACCCGGCAGGCACCTCGAGGAAGCGGAGGAAGAGCTCCAGGGGGACCAGGCCATGCAGGAAGACAGAGCGCCCTCTAGTGACAACAGCACTGGGAGCGACAGCAGTGCTCGTGTGGATGACACACTGGGACAGGTTGGGGCCGTGAAGGTCAAGGAGGAGCCAGTGGACAGTGATGAAGATGCTCAGATCCAGGAAATGGAATCTGGGGAGCAGGCTGCTTTTATGCAACAGGTAATAGGCAAAGATTTAGCTCCAGGATTTGTAATTAAAGTCATTATCTGAACATAAAATGCACTGCAGGTTTTGGTAAATTTCCTGTTGGTTTATGTCTGGTTGACTGATTTTAGTGTCTAAGGATTCTAATAGAAACAGGTAAATGTATATGTCTATACAGAGATCTATCTAGTGATCTCTAAACAGATATAGAAGTTTCATTGAAACTCCATTGGTAAAAAAAAAAACAAAAAAAAAACCTGTTACACTAAAATTATGCTACATGATGTCCAAGTAATTGACTTCAAATCCATCCCGAGAGATGTCACACCAGTTACTTCTAAAGAAAAGGAACTCACTATTATTTTTAGTTTATCTGTTGAGATCGGTGACTGTCAGACCTAGTCTCTCAGTCTGATCAGTGAAACGTTCTATTAATTTTTGATTTTTTCAAACATGTAGAATTCAATTTTCACATCACTGTATATAATGTATCATACTGCAGTCTTGAACACTGTTAAGGGTAGTCTGCCTGTTCTTTCCTCTCTCTTTTTTGTTAAGTAGAGATGTTCTGGTCGCCATGCCAGTAGTCCTAGGTTATTGTGTACATTGCAGGTGAAAATATTAGAATACAGGTGGTTTAAATATAGAGATGCAAATCAGAGTACTGTTTTAAATAGTGCGTTATGTCTCACAAGGCACTGAGCATTTTACTTTTATCTTGTGTAATTTGATGACACTGTCTATTGAAAAAGATCAAAATGAAGCAGATACAAATGTTGGTAAGAAATAATTTGCAGAAATGTGGTTCAGTCAGATACTATATAATATCTACAATTGTAGAAAACACACTAACAGTATGATTATCACTTGATATCAAGTCAACATCAGTTTTAAAAGATGTATCATATTTTATAGTCCTTATCACTAGAATCTCTTACATATAATTTCATGATGGCATGGCGTTTGCTGTATCATTTTGGCAAAAAAATTAAGAAAATTGAGTTTAACAAAAGATAGTACTTGTACATAATGCACCTTCAAAAGGACTATGTCCTTTCATGCTATAAAATACAAACATCTTTGAAGGCAACAGAAGACAATGTTTATTTAAGTCAGTTCTTTGTCAGGTTCCTGCTGTTCTCCTACAGAAAAGTGATTCTGTGAGATTGAACAGGAAATGCCTTGTGGAAACAGGAAGTCCAAGTGATTCATGTACTGAAGAATGTAGGAAAAAAAATCTGAGGATAGTGTTTTACTCTTTCTGTTTTTAAAGGGCACTCTATGAATTGATTTATTGTCTAAGAAAATAACACCACAAGTAGGGAAATTGTTACGGAAGCTTTTCACTGGAACATTTCCTTCATATTCCCTTTTGATATGTTTACCTTGTTTTATAGGTTTACTTTTGTTAAGCTAGTTAAAGGTTCCTTGTATTAAGACCCCTTTAATATGGACAATCCAAATTGACCTAGAATCTTTGTGAGGTTTTTTTCTATTAAAATATTTATATTTCTAAATTTGAGATATTTTAAGGTGTAGTATCCTGTTTCAAAGGAGATATAGGAGTTTTACCAAATGTAGACATTGTTCAACTGTATGTTATTGGCATGTATTGTTTACTTTTTGCTGTGACATTTAAAAATATTTCTTTAAAAATGTTACTGCTAAAGATACATTATCCTTTTTTAAAAAGCCTCCATTCAAATTAAATTAACATAACCAGGAGTTAGAAAGTTTAAAACTTTTCCATATAATGAACGTCCTTCTGATAATTTGTCAAATAGCTATAATAGGCAACACTCCCTATCACCAACATATTTTGGTTAGAATATTTCTTCATATTAAAATGACTTGTCAGTTGTTTTGCATTATAAAAATATGGCATGCCTAAGATAAAATTGTATATTTTTTCCATCTCATAAATATTCATTTTCTTCAAAGTCTTTTTTTTCAATCTCATAAAAAAGGGATAGTGCATCTTTTAAAATACATTTTATTTGGGGAGGAACGTGTGGCTGAGCAGACTTTTGTATAATATTACTTCAAAGATGTAATCACAAACAAAAAAATCCTATTTTTTATAATGTCATTTGAGAGAGCTTCATCAGTACAGTTGGTGGACATTAATTGTTTGAATTTGATAGTCTTTGAATTTAATCAAGAAACTACCTGGAACCAGTGAAAAGGAAAGCTGGACTTAAATAATCTTACAACTAATTGATAAATGTCTTTTCAAATCTACTGTATTTATTATAATTTACACCCTTGAAGGTGATCTCTTGTTTTGTGTTGTAAATATATTGTTTGTATGTTTCCCTTCTTGCCTTCTGTTATAAGTCTCTTCCTTTCTCAAATAAAGTTTTTTTTAAAAGATCCCCTTTCATACATTTGGCTTTGTGTAAACTTGATATATTTAATCGAATTTGAGACTTGTATACTAGGTATCATATACCAAAATATATTGCCATTTTTTGTTGAAACAAGAAAATAAAGATATTTTGAGCAGTTCTAATACCATTAAATAATACATTCAACATTAGTGACTTAAACTCTTTATGTCAGCCAATATCAGATAGTAAACATGTAAAATTTGTTGCATTCTCCTTTTTTCAGTGTGACCTATTTCATGATATCATCTTTGGTATTTAAATTAAAATGTCAACTTCTAAATATAAAATTTTAGATAAATAGATGTCAGCTCCTAACTCTGCTCAACTTAAAAAAATTTAAACGCTTAACATAATCCCTTGAATATAACAAGCACTCCATAAATATTAAAATGAATAACTCCAGTGCCATAATAACTGTTTATTACAATGAGATCCTGAACTACAAGTATAAAGTAACAGTGAATAAATTAAAAGAGCAAATGGTAGTTAAATGATCTCCCCTTTTATGGTAACGTATAATACTAGCATGGAGAACAAAGAGCCAGCTCTGGTAAAGGTAACTGTACTGTACACAGCATATGGGCCAGAAAGTACCTACTTGCCTTCCTCTTCTGATCTGTTTCCAGCAAAAGCAACCCATGGATACTTTCTAATGCATTTTTATGTATTTGGATCAATAGGTTCAAAGTGATTCTTTGTGTTTCTCGGTCACTTAATCTAACCTCTAGTACTGTCCTACAAATTAATGTTACTCTAAGCCATGTCAGTATTGCCTTAGTAATAAGAAATAAGGAGATATAATTATTGAATGTTACACAATGGGTTATCTTTCCATAATGCCATAAATTTGATAATTTGGTTTGAATTCTGTAGGTATTATTAATGCTAGTCATAATTTCCTGAAGTTTGTCTTTGGACTATAAATTAACAGATTAACTCAGTACTAGAAACCCTAAAATAAGAATAGAAGGAAGCAAATAATGATTTTATAGTGTACATCTTATTTCTAAGGTGACTGTCTCAATAAAAAGCACTGATCTAAGGTTAGAAACCTTTCTCCAGAAAAATAATTTGCACCAAGGCTTGGTATAATCATCAGATTTCCTCTTCTGTCAGGAAAAAGCTGCATTCTCATTGGTTGCTGAAGTGTAGACTGCTACTTTTATAGATCTTACAAAAGTAGTCTTTATGAATTTTATATTATTTATATATTTAGATATATTTATATTGTTTTCCAAAGGATGTCGAAAAGTAATTCAGACAGCTGTATTTCTGAAGTCTAATAATATGAGGTAATATAGTTATTTTAATTTGGCATTTCTTTGTGACATTTTTCAATAATTGGAGCGTACACTTATAACTAACTGAAGTAGGTATAAATGGTGGGTATACATTAAAGGGCTTATAGTAATAAATAATTGAGGTCTATAATTGTGACCAGTTATAGTCAGGAACTTGGAGATGAAAGAGAAGGAATTTGAGACTTCCCTTTCCATTTATTATTGATAATTTCTCCAGCCAGTTTTAAGGAGGGAAGTATAGGAGGATCATCACAGGCAAATAAAAGGGTTACAGGGCATGTGACTTTTTAGTCAAGCTAAGACATAAAGAGATTTCTATGCTTCCTGTTGTACCTCCTTTTATAATGTCTTCTTCGTGGCTGATAAACTGTTTAGACAAGGCAGTGTTTGGGGATTATCTTCATTCACAGTGAATTATTGCAGACGCAGAGCGTACTGGGTATCATAGCAAGGACTTCCTATTTATTAATTCATTCAGCCCACGCATATCTATCACCTTGCTTAGTCCTCATAACCACTTTCAGAGGGAGGTACTATTACACCATCACAGAGCTGAGTGCACCTGGGCACAGAGAAGTAAAAGTCTAGGTCATCAGTGAGTGGCAGATGAGCTGTCATTTGAACTCAGGGACTCAGGCACCAAAGTCCTTGCTTTACCACTGCACTGTGTGCAATGATTTTTTTTACACCTCCAGTATGCTTGCTTCTGTCCCATCTATTCAACTGATACTAATTCTCTATACTCCCTTCCTCCACTTTCTCACCTCTCTTTAGCTTTTACAAAATTGTTTTGAATCAGTTGTCACTTTTAGAAAGTGTCAACTTTCTAAATAGCTATGGATTACAGGGTTATGATTCTTCATTTCAAATTCACAGATGAGGATTCTTACTTTTGCATGTGAGGTGTTCAGTCATTTTTAATCATGAAAACTTGTGAGTTTCTTCCTTCTGACCAGAACCAGCGCTGAGATGGAGACAATCAGCCACTGTGCTTCTGGTTAACTTTGTCAGGCCTGGTGGGGGAGCAGGCAGGTGTAGGGTAGGAGGAAGGACTTTAGCCCGGTGCCTCCACTACTGCTCACAGCCCTTCCACAACCAGGCACAGAACCCAATTTCTCAGCAGGAAACTGTTGTAAAATGTTTAAGCCTATCAAGGATGCGTTTGGTAATCAGTTTGACCTAAAATATTCTGTATAGAATGTCATGAAAGTGAAAAATGCAGTCATTTGTCCAGTTCTAGATGTTCTACCTGGTTTTTGAGTTAGAAGGTGCATAAAAATCCTTTTAAGGTTCCCTTAGATTCTGCCCACATCCCCTAGATTCTGATCTTGTCCTAAAAAAGGAGCTCAGGAGTGTACATTTTTTAAGCCTTCAAGGAAGTCTGATTCAAAAAGTTTTGGAGTTTGCCAACTCCCCTAACTACTTCCTGAAACATGGCCTGATTTCATGTTTTTCGTAGTTTTTTTTTTTTTTACCTAAAATCATGTTTCTTGTATATTTTTCTCAGTATCGTCTGCATTTTGACTCAACTGTATATTATTCTCCTCTAATTACTGCTATTCTGTTGGTAATATTTATCCTTTTTGCCCATTTCTCTCTTCTAATTTAAAAACTGTCTTACCTTATTGCTGCAGCTTTAATTGGCCAAGTTTGGAAAATTATTTTTCTTCACAGTTTCTGTACCGTCGTGCTTCTGTTTGCAGAGACAATTCTTGTAACACAAAATTCACCATTTTTAACTGTTTTAAAGTGTACAGTTCAGAAGTTTCTAGCACATTTACAGTGCTGTGAAGTTATCAGTACTGTGGATTGCAGATGTTTGCATCTTCTCTGCCTGTAAAGTGGTCACTTTCCATATCCTGCTCTTGACTCCTGGGAACCACTAACCGACTTTATGTCTGTATGGACTTGACTTGCCTATTGTGGACGTTTTCTCTACATAGAAGCATGTGTTGTATGGCCTTTTGTTTCTGCCTTCTTACCTTTTGCATAACATTTTCTTCATCTGTGTGGAAGTATATGTCAGTAATTCCTTCTTTCTTGTGGTAATTCATTCCTTGCATTGTTTGAATGTGCTACATCTTATTTCTCAATTCATCAGTATTTGCACACTTGGATCATTCTTATTTTCTTCTTTTATAGATAATGCTGCTATGAACACGAAGGTCTTGAAAAATGTAGACTCCTGTATAAGTTTTCATATTAACATGTGTTTTTATTTCTCTTAAGTATGTATCTGGGACTGAAATTGCCGAATGATATGGAAACCTTTTGTAGGAGCCACCAAACTCTTCTCCCCTTAGCTGAACTACAGTACTTCACTTGCCAACTAGCAAAGTGCGAGGATCCCAGCTTCTCCACACCCCGCCCAGCGTGTCACTCCCACCCCTTTTTGATGATAGCCATATTAATGGCTGTGAAGTGCTGTCATTCTTGCTTTGATTTCTGTTTCACTATAATTATGAATATCTTTTCATTTACTTTTTGGACATTTGTAATTATTTCCCTAGAGAAATGTCTATTCAAGTCCTTTACTCATTTTTCAGATTGGTTTATTTGTCTTTTTGTGTTTGAGTTGTAAAAGTTTATAAATACATTTTGATTACTAAAGCCTTATCAGATATATGTGTTACAAAGATACTCTCCCATTTTCAGGGTGGGGGGGTTGTCTTAATGATGTTTTCTAACAAGCAAATTACTTTAATGCTGCCGAAATCCAGTGTGTCTATTTTTCTATTTGTTGCTTGCACTTTGGTGCTCTGTTTAAGAAATCACTGCCTAACTCGAGATCACAGAGATTTATCTCTGTGCTTCTACTGGTAAGAGTAACACTCACTCTTACATCTTTGGCTAATTTTGAGTCATATACCTACTTTAAAAATAATTCTCCTCCGTATGTACTTGAGTTACTCTTAAAGAGATATTATCTCGTGACTGGTGGGCTCCTTTTCTCATGCCTCATCTCTATTTTTCTTTCTTCTGGTTGATTTTGACCTTGTTTTTCTGCCAGTCCTGCAGCCTACTTTTGTTACTTTCTGGCATTTGGTATGACTTCTTTGCTTTTAATTCCCCAAAACTCATTCACATGCTACACTCTTCATATTTGTTATATTTGGTGCAAACCAAGTGAAAAAAAATGAGTTTATTTTTCTTTAAGGAATGCCTTTTATTTGGTACTTTTTAAAAACTAAACCAGTTATTTTTCTTCATAGATGTGGTTTTAAAATCCTACACTGGATTCTCATTTTTATTTTTTGTCTACTTTGCACCCAAATTTTATTTTAACTAATGTTCATGTCGTTGCTTTGATCTTTGTGCCTTTATTAGTAGAATTTCTGTAAAGATTGCTAGAATTATACTGTAGAACCTGGTAGCCACATACAGGTATTGGATGTGGCCGGTGAGAATTAAAATATGTCCTAAGTGTAAATTAAGGCATTGTATAAAAATATGTTAATATTTCATTAAGAATGATGTCTATTGGTTACATACTAAAGTGAAAATACTTTAAACATATGGGGTTATATAATGGTATTCAAATTAATCTCTTCATTTTTTAAAATGTGGATATTTGGAAAGATAAGATTATATATTTGCCTTGCATTTATGGCTCACAAATTTTTATTTGTATTTGATATTTCTACTGTAGATCTTCTCTTTACATTGAAGACAAATCAGTCTATGAGTTTTATTATCAGTATTAGTTGTGATAACAATTCTCTTACTGCACTTACATCTCTAAATTAGTAAATGCATCTCTGAAAATGTGCTTTCACCCCTCTGCTTTTAAAATTTTTGTTAGTGAAACTATAGAAAGGAAGAGAGATTATCCTGAAGTCATCCTTGACTGTCTTCCCTCCTTTACCTCATGTAAGTAGTTGGTCTTCCTGTTTCTAATTTCAAACCATCCTATCTCTTCACTTTCTCTTTGGCTTTGCTTCGTTCAGTCACGGCCCTAGTTAATACTAAATTCATGCTTTTTTTACTTGTATTAACCTCCTTCCGTCAGTGTGATAGTTACACAAATTCGGTTAATTTACTGTAAAATACTGATACCATTTTCCCATTGTCTGGCACAACCTACAGTGATTTCTTCCGAATTGTTTCATCTAAATGCTATCAGGGAGTTATAGCCCTCGTAATTCAACCTTACCCTCTGACCAGGCGCTCACCTCTCCCAGTCTAGCTGCTTCTCCTGGTGTGCACAGCACATTTCCACCTGGGGCTCCAGGTCAGCAGGGCTTTCATCAAGCTTTTTCCCCATGTGGGGAAGCCTTTGACTTCCTTTTCCAAATCCTGTTTTTTCCGTATGCCCCTTTTGATTTCTCCAACCCATCGGAACTCTGTAGTCCACTTGGCATTCTGTACTTACAAATCGCCGTATTACTGGTCCCTAATCATTATCTCTTTGTCTAACGTCTTTTCATTTTTGTGGCTGTTCCTAGTGCCATCCACAGAACTTATGTAGTGCTCAATTAAACTTGATTTGAATGATTTTTGTTTTTCATTTCTTTTATTCAGTAGCTAAAAACTAAATGTAGTTTTTACATTATCCTATATGTTCTTGTTTTCTGTGTGTAATATAAATCATTATTTTTTACCTGATGGACTGTTTCTTGTTCTTTGTCCTCATTATTTTCTTGAGGTCGACTCTAGTAAAAAAAAAAAAAAACAGCTACTATGTCATTTTTATTTTCAGCCGCTGATAAATAATAGAAATTTGGATTTCCTGTTTCATATTACTTATAGCTAAATTAAACTTTCATACTTTTATTCATATATGAATCATTGACTATTACCTCTATTGTGATATCTTGCACACATTTTTAGATAAAAATGCAGTCTCATAGTATTCATGGCCTCTATTAATTTTTCTATTTCCACATATTCTGATAATTTCTAAAAATTGGAATTTGGAGAAAGGACAAAATGATTCATATTACATGCTAATATTTCTCAAAGAGTAAATCACCCTCATCTTTGTGCGCATTTAGATAAAGAAAATGATTTCTGAACATGGAAATTGATGTGCTGTTTTGACAATATATGCATCAAACCTTGAGCCAGTGGCGTTTTGTATTCTTTTTGAAATCCACGCGTGGAACTGTACACCTGCATAACCTCGCAGTGATTCTAAGGACGATCCCTCAGTCAGGCTGCAGGAGTTCCAAATCCAGCTTCATCACCTGCTAACAATCCACATGGACCAAATTACTAAATTCCACCAAGCCCCAGTTTACTCATTTGTTAAATATGATTGGCAACTATAATTATCTTTTAAAATATTTAACATTCACTCTATTACCAGTCAGCCAGGAGGTGAAGCCCAGAAAACTGGTGTTGCCTGGAGCCTACAAGGGATTCCTTTGTCACATTGCATTGGGTTCCGCCTTTCTTTGGAGATAGCATGAAGTAGACAAAAGTTTTTTCTATTTCTTTGCTTTCTAATAAATTCTCTGAGAAGCACCCCTTCCCACCACCACCCCCACACACCCTTTCCTTCCCCTGGTATCGCTGCTTTGGAAGATGAAAGAATTTAGGAGGGAAATCTGGAGGTGACTTGTCAGCCTTAAGGAATTCATTTCCTGATTTTGAATAGCCATGAGCCCTATCTCTGTCACTTTAATTCACCATGATAAAAAACAAGTGGACTTTACCCTGTGTATTTAGGTACCTCTGTGCCACATTCTGGATGTGAAAGCAGCTAACAAGTTTTTTCCTAGCAAGAGGCTCTCCCAGGAATTCAAAACAGTCCAATTTCTAATGCCGTGGGTTTGTTTTATGATAACTTGAATTAAAGTTTTAAAATGAGATTTGTATATTGATTACTAAACTTCCTATATCTTACTGGGATTTTAGTCTAGTTTTCAGAGTATGACTTACAGGATCCACTCATTGCATATGAACAGCTTGATGAATTTTGACAAATGAGTAGACCACAATCTAAAGATAAAATATTTATATCACACCAAAGAATTCCTTCTTTTGGCCCACTTTGTTTTTCTTTTTCTTTTTTTATTAAAATTTATCCCTAATTACACAAACTTACAGGCCATTACGCAAACTTACAGAGCATAATACATTGTGCCTTTTGCTTGTAATGAGCAATGTAAACAATCACATAGATGCAGCATTAAATTACAACTACATAAAGTTGACTGTAGTAACTAGTGTGTGTGTTACTGTTTTAAGTTTGGGTTGTTAGCTTCTTGTTTGTAGGATATCTTTTTTCCTCTGAATTCTCATTTCCCTCTCACTTTGCCCTCTTCTTGTTCCCCTGGACCCTATGCCTAGTGGGTGGGATCTATCCCCTTGTCCTTTTGTTTCCATTATTTACCATTTTCTTTTGTTTGTATTTTGACTCTCTCAAATGGTGGTTACCATACGGTATTCAAGCTTGCGAGCCTGGTTTATTTCACTCAACATTATATTTTCCAGGTCCATCCATTTTCCTATAATGACTCTTAATTTGTCATTCTTTATAGCTGAATAGTATTCCATTATGTATAGATACAACATTTTGTTTATCCAGTTATCTGTTAATGGGTATACAGGCTGCTTCCAGAATTAAGCTATTATGAGTTGTGTTGCTATAAACATTGGTATGCAGGTATTGCTGTAGTGTGATGTCTTTAGCTCTTTAGGGAAGACACCTAGTAGGGGAATGGCTGGGTCATATGAGATTTCTACTTTCAGGCTTCTGAGAAATCTCCATACTGATTTCCATAATGGTTGTACTAGTTTGCATTCCCACCAACAGTGTAGGAGGGTTCCCTTTTCACCATAGCCATGCCAGCATTTGTTATTGTTTGACTTCCTAATGATTGCCATTCTTTCTGGGGTAAGGTAGAATCTTAGAATTGTTTTAATTTACATTTCTCTAATGGCCAAAGATGTTGAACATTTTTTCATATATTTGTTGGCCATTTGTATTTCTTCCACTGTGAAGTATCTGTTTATTTCTCTGGCCCATTTCTTGAATGGGTCATTGATTTTAGGTAGTTTAATTTTTTTGAGTTCTTTGTATATTGTAGATATTAGTCCTCTGTCTGAGGAGTAGCTGGCAAAGATTTTTTTCCCATTCTGTGGGTTTTCTCTTCACTTTACTAATTGACTCTTTTGCTGTACAGAAGTTCTTTAGTCTAATATAATCCTATTTGTTGATTCTTGTTGCTATTTCCTGTGCAATTGAGGTTCTATTTAGAAAATCCTTTCCTACTCCTATGTCGTGAAGTGTTTTACCTATTTTGTCTTCCAGAAGGTTTAACGTTTCTGTTATAATGTTTAGCTCTTTGATCCATTTTGATTTGAATTTAGTATGTGGTGAGAGATATGGGTCCAGTTTCATTCTTCTACAAATGGATAACCAGTTTTCCCAACACCATTTGTTGAATAGGCTATCTTTCCTCCAACTTATGCTTTTGGGTCCTTTGTCAAAGATCACATATTTGAATATGTCTGGGGAATTTTCTGTGTCTTCGATTATGTTCATTGGTCCACATATCTATTTTTGTTCCAGTACCATGCCGTTTTTATTACTATTGATTTGTAGTATAACTTGAAGTCTGGGATTGCTATGCCACTGCTGTAGTCTTATTGCCCAGTATTGTTTTTGCTGTTTGGGGTTTCTTCTGGTTCCATATATATTTTAGGATTGTTTTCTCTAGGTCTGTAAAGTATGCTGTTGGAATTTTGATTGGGATTGCATTGGACCTGTGTAACAGTTTTGGAAGTATGCTGGCCCCCTTTTCATTGAACTCCCACTTCCACTCTCCACCCAGCCACAGGCGACTATTGCTCTGTTTTCTGTCACTATCCATCATTATGATTTTTGTAGCATTATATTTAAGTTAATCATTAAAAGATGCATATCTTTAGTATCCTCAGTCTGAATTGCTTTTCAGTAAGAAAATGCTTTTGTGACCCATCGTGTGTGTGTCAACGTATATAGTCTTTTTTATTGCTGACTAGTGTCCCATTGCACAGTTGTAGCACAGATTTATATGTACTCATCTACTGAGAGAAATTTACATTATTTCTAGATATAAGAAATTATGAACAAAGCTGCTAGGACTATTATATACACATTTTTATAGACCTTTTTCTTTTGAGTAATTACCTAGGAGTGGAATGGTTGAGTTGTGTGCAAAGTGTACATTGAAGTTCATAAGAAACTGCCAGATTATTTGTAACTGGTTATTATTTTACATTCATATCAACAATGTGTGAGGATTTCTATCACACCCTTACCAACATTTGATATTATCATGTATTTTGCTTTTAATTTTACGCATTCAGAGGATGTTAGTAGAATTTTATCGTAGTTTTAATCTGCATTAAAAGGTTTTTATGTGTTTATTGGCCACCTATGTACCTTTCTTCGTACATTGTTAATTTAACTAAGTGGCACATTTTTTTTATTGGACTGTCTTTCATTTTATCATTGGCAATGTCTGTATTTTTATATTTTGTATTTTAGGTGAAATCCATATTATTTCTTCTCTCTCTCACTCCCTCTACCCTCCCCCCATCTATCTATCTATATCTATGTCTATGTCTATATCTATATCTGTATCATCTATATCTGTATTCTCCCCCATAGTTTATCTTACAGTATTTTGAAGAGCAGAATATTTCAATTTTGTTCTGCACCATTCTATCAAGTTTTCATCCATGGCTAGTACTTTAGAGCCCTACTGAAGGATTAGCTTGTGTTTTCTTCTTCCAATTTAGTTTTTACACACAAGGCAAAGAACCATTTTGAGTTAATTTTGTCTAGGATGTGAAGATAACTAGAAATTCTTATCTTACATGGATGTCTAAATGTTCAGTACTATTTTTTTAAAGATTCTTATTTCAGTGAATTATTCTAATACTTTTTTTGGAAGTCAATTGAACTCATTTGTGTTGAGCAAATTTCTGAACTCTTCTTTTATCCCACTGATTTCTATGCTTAATTTCACACTAACACCACAGAGTGTTAATACCTGTTGCTATACAGTGTGTCTTAAAACCTGATTTTTTCTGCACTTGTTAAGATTTTCCTGTTTTCCTGGTGTTCCATTAACACGTTTGCCTAAATGAAATTTCGTTTGTGTGGTATCTTGTTTAGTTCACTCAGCTTCTTATACCTGTTAATTTGCACTTTTTTAGATTTCAGAAACTATCAGAAATTATGTATTCCAATACTTTTTCTGCCTAATATTTTCTCTTTCTTTCGGAATGACAATGAGATGTAAATTAGACTTCTTCAGGTCTTCTCAGTCTCTAAATCTCTGTATATATTTCCTTTTTCTGGGTTACAGTGTATCTACTTGCTTTACATCTTTTCTTAGGGGATAAACTTTTATTAATCACATGCAGTAAATTTTTCCTTCAGGACATTGTATTTTTCATATCTATAAGTTTCTTTTGGTTCTTTTTTGTATTTTTTATTTATCTACTTTTATGTTCACTTTTTTTGGCTCCTTGAGCATTATATTTTAAAGTCCATTTTGTCTCTGCCATTTCCAGATCTGTTACTATGTTTAAGTTTTCTTTTGAATATGGTTCACATTTTCTTGCTCATTTTAATGTGTCCTGAACATTAGTTGCTAATTTAAATCTGTGCAGTTTCTTTCAAGAATATTGATCATTGAAATGTTCAAGGATTGTTTTTTAGTTTTCTTAGCACAGATCTGTAGTCACCTTTATTCTTGATGTAGCTTCTCTCACTAACTTGGGAGTTTTCTGGGCCACCATTGAGTAGAGGGACAGACAGCCCCAGGGATCGATCAATCTCAGCCCAGCACCCTGAGGCGAGAGTGTGGATCAGAGAGGGTGGGATTGTTTGAAGTGCAGAAACATAGACAGCTGTTTAGGGGGAAGCGTTTGCTGCAGCTCAGTTTCAAGTCTCTCTTCATCCCAGAAGCTCGTCATTTATCGGATCCTCCAAGTTATTTCTTCAGTAAGGCTTTGTCCCTGTGACCCTCAGCGTTGAATTTCTTCGATTTGGTCATCTTCTATTCAGATACTAATTTCAAATACATATGGGGGAACGCACATTAATACTTGCTTGTATGCACAGACACAGTCTGAACAGACATTGTCAACCTGTGTGTTTTGAATGGAATCTATGAATTACATGGAATAAATCAGTGAAGACTAACACCAGCTAGTTTTTGAACGCCCTTTCAAATCTCAGTTATATAGTTAATGCTGAGTGACATCCTTTCTGTCCTTTCCTAAGTAATACTGACCCCCTTCAATCCAATGTGTTTTATAGTGCAAAGATTTTATTACATTTTATTAGATCATGGTCCATTACTTCCACCAACTTCTTTATTTAGTAAGAAATAATAAATATAATGATAAATTTTGTGACCACCATGAAAAAGTATAGACAATGGATTATTTAGAATATCTGAATACTGGCTACCCTAAATGTAATTTTTATTTTTAAAAATATAGTGCCATTTGAATTCATACATTACAGTACATGTTTAGTATTATTTTAAACAACTTTATTAAGGTATGATTTATATGGCATACAACTCACTGGTTTACAGTGTTTGACCCAGTAGTTCTAAGTATGGTAACAGAGTTGTAATCACCACTATCAATTTGGGGACATTGTCACTACATGAAAACAAAATTCCATAACCATTAATTTCATTCTCCCTTTCTGTCTCTTACTCCACACCTGTCCTCTCTCCCCTCTGCCCCTGTCCCTAGCAATCATTTATTTACTCTCTGTCTCTCTATATGTGCCTATTTTGGACCCCATTTAGAAGTATATTCCTATTTATCTGTAATTATATGTACTTTGATCAACATTACCCCACACCCCCCAGACCTTCTGACCACCCAAGCCTCTGGCAACTACCATTTTACTCCTTCTATGAGATCAGCTTGTTAAGAGTCCACATATGAAAACTGTAATAGCCAAAACAGCATGGTGCTGACATAAAAAGTGGTATAGACTAATAGAATAGAATAGAGAATCCACAAATTAATCTGTATATATATATATATATATATAGCCAACTGATTTTATACAAAGATGCCAAGAACACACATTGGACAAAGGCTGTCTTTTTGATAAATGGTTTTGGAAAAATCGAATATCCTTTTGCAGAAGAATGAATCTAGACATTTATCTCCCATCAAATGTACATACACAAAAACCAGCTCAAAATGGATCATTTAAATGGAAAATCCAACTATACAATTGCTGGAAGAAATCATGGGGGAGATACTGGATGACATGGGTCTGTGCAATGATTTTGTTGGGTATGACTTTAAAACAAAAGCAACAAAACCGAAAACAGACAAATGGGATTATATGAACGTAGAAGCTCTGTACATTACAGGAAACATTCAACAAAGAGACAGTCCACAGAATGGGAGAAAATATTTGCAAACTATGTATCTGAGAAGAGGTTAATCTTCAAAATAATTGAGAAATTCAAGCAACTCAGTAGCAAAAAAAAAAAAGCCTGACTAGATAAAGAGCAGACATTTCTCAAAAATATGAGAATAGCTATTTTTCAAAAGAAGATATACAGCAATGAACAGATACATGAAAACGTTCAACACAAGAGAAATGCAAATCAAAACCACAATGAAGTACTCGCTCATATTTGTTAAAAAAAATGACTTATACAAAAGATAATGCTAAGTATTATCACGGATGTGGAGAAGAGGGAACCCTTCTACCCTGCGGGTGGGTATGTAAATTAGTACAGCCATTATGGCAAACGATATGGAGCTTCTTCAAATAGAACCACCTTAAAATCAGCTGTCCTACTTCTAAGCATGTGTCCAAAAGAAATGAAATCAGTACACAGGAGATGTCTGCCCTCCCACGTATATTGTGACACCATTCATAGTAGCTCAGGCACAAGCATAAGTATTCTTCAACAGAAGAATAGGTAAAAATGATGTGTATATACAATGAAATAACTACTTTGCCATAAAAAAGAACAAATCTTGCCATTTGTGGCAACATAGATGACCATGGGTAGTGTTATGTGAAGTGAAATAAGCCAGGCACAGAAAGACAAATACACATAATCTCATTTGTGTGGAATCTTAAAAAAGTTTATTTTATAAATTAGAGTTTTAATTTTGACGGATAAGCCATGATCTATAAGAAGTCTACATTTTCTCTCTTTAAATTAAAATTACCTTGCAATCTTCTAATTCAGGATCCTTGTTAAGCAGTTTTCTTACCTTTTATTTTTCCACCACAGTGCTTCATCACTGGCTTCTTCATGCAGGGTGACAATTACTATTTCATAGTTCTTGTTTTTCACATTGGAAATCAATGCTTCAGAAAACTGTGATTGATAAAATTCAGTAGCATCTACCAGCCCATGCAAATCTTTCTAGAGATAAGAAGTTATGCATATGTTGAAAATAATGTCAAGTAAAAGTTTAGAAAGGTTATAATAAACAGAGAAAATTATGCCATTGGGTTAGAAATTGTAGAGAGCCCAGGAGAATTTCTTAAAAGTATTCAAAGGCTTTTGTGCCTTCCTGATCTTCATTTGGGAGTATGCAAAAGTGGTAGAAAATGGGGAAAAAATTTTAACTTTCATTCAAAAACATTGAGATTTTTATTTTATTTTGCGTAGAAATATATCTCAAAGCAATCAGAATATTGGCTTAAGTGTTGATGAAGCTTGGGTGGGGGGTTCTTTTTCATCCTCTTTAATCACCATAGACTTTTAGGTGGATCTAAAGTGAAATAGGAAGTTCTTAGATATTTAGCATTAAAGTCAATCCCCAGGAAGGTGATGTGGACATGTGACTTTTGATTCTTGGATGGTGTGTTGATACTGTATATTTTTTAATGGTTACTTTTTTCCTTTCCTAGTATAAAAGATTTACTGTTACAGTTTGTGTGTGGCCAGGCAGTGGCATATGGAGAAGCTGTTTCCTGCTATTTAATTTAATTAGCCCAATCACGTGCCAGCCTTCGGGCATGTCACTCTGGACCTCTGAGACTCTTTGTCTGTCACAGGGATGGACAATATCTTGGCTTTCTTTGGTTGCTGGGGATGCTGCAGATAAAACCACTGAAATACTGACTGTTTGCTTAACCAAATCTTTTCATTTTTACCATTTGGCTTTGATTTTGTTTTACAAAAAAAGACATTTTGGCCTAGTGCAAGTGAAAAAGAGCTATTGGTCTCTGGTTTACGACAGGGTTGAGAATATCATCATTGTCTAATCAGAAATTTTTATTTCTTACTACTTTGTTAGTGGAAAAGGTATTTATTATGGATCATTTTAACCCCAGCTTAGCTGACAAAATTCATTTTAATACAAACCTCCTTTGTTGACATATATAACATATATGTACATGTATATATGTATTATATATATGTGCATATATATTTGTGTGTGTGTGTGTGTGTGTGATTTTCTTCATATTGCTGAATTTCTAAAGCTTTCACTGAATCTGTTTTTCAGGAAGAAAATATTTTGTACTTTTTTGTTTGGTTTGGTTTTAGGGTGAGAAAATTCAAGTTTTCTTTTGTTTTCATAAAAGCAATAGTAAATACTATTCCCGTAGTTTAGACTGTATTTTAAAATTAAAGGCATTTAAATTTCCCTCCCTTATAATGACTATGTTCAAATTTTGTAAATTCTTTTGTATATTTCCAGTCATTTTTAAGAGCTAAAGTTTGTGAACATTTGAAAGAAACAGAAGATTTAAAGATACATGCTGCAAATGAGTAACTTAATTTGCAGTGAGAAATGTTGCCTAAATTGCCAACGAAATTAACAGGAACTTCCATGGGTCAAAGTGACTTCCCAAGGTGATAAATATATTTGAATATCTAGATATTAAGATTAGCTGTCCAGGATTTGAAATTCTCTCAATGAATCAAAGACACGTGCACTGAGCAGAATGTCAGGATGATTTGCTGCTGGACTTAACGCTGCACTGGGAAAGTGAACTCACATCACACTGTGCATCTAGTCAGTGTGTGCCACTGTCCTAGGTGCCGAGGTACAGGCCTTGCCCTCTGACATCTGCTGGCCCCTGGAGCAACCCATAGGACGGAACAAATGACAGTCTGTCTCAAAGGAAGTGTCCTTTGTCTGAAGTTAATAGGACCATTAACTTTTATTTTTTAACAGAAAAAGAATCTATAATAGCATTTTTGAGTCATTATTGACAGATTTCACTTTAATAGAATTTACAAATAAAGTCTTTCCCTCTGATTGCTTTTTTTAATTTAGAAAAATGGTTAAAGAAAAAATTAAAATCTAAAAAGTAAATTCTCTTAACCAACAAACTTTTACCACATAACTTGCAGTCCAAATTCATACATTTATAATGACATCACAATATAGCTGCCACATCAGACGAATAAATCTTATTAACAGATCTATGACTTGTATGAATTTTTCCCTTTAAGGACAAGTAAATCAATGATGAAGTGAACATTGTGTCTTTTACCTTCTAATGCTCTTCATTATCAGTTTTGCTGCATATATTTTCTTAAATCAGCAGTCATTGTATCTATTTTCAGATTCATTATTATAGTCTACAGTTCCTTATGTATGATTAAGTTTTCATTTTTATTTCTTTTACACACATGTTTTAAATGTGATTTCTTAAGGGATACACACTTACATGCATGTGCTCAAACATCCTGCCAGACACTGTCTTTAGAATGAAGTAGTATCCTCCTGAGAAAATGCAATATTCTGGTAATATTTTAGCAATGAATAGATTTTAAATATTGAAAAGCACCCTTATTCTCTTAAAGTTATACTTATGACAGAAATAAGTCATTTTTCACAATCAGTTTTTCAGTATTCATTGTTTGTTCAAAATGTTATAAACATTAGTTAAATTTGAAATGAAATTAATCAAGAAGTGATAATTAATCCAGAAATAGAGATCTTCTGGAGGTTTTTTAAAAGATAAAGTATTCATTAGCCCCTTGACCATATTGGAATAAAGATATTAAACTGGTATGACCATTTCTCTGCTTAATAATGTAACTTTGGGAAATCACAATTTTTAAATAAAAAGTAATAACCAGGTTGAAGGTAGTTATTTCAAGTAGATACTGAGAAATGGCAAGCTTTATCAAGAATCCTTTATCTGTATTAAGAAAATAATTTATAAACTTATAAATTAAGATGGCTTGCAGAAAATATTGATTCCCATTTTCTTTACATATCATCCTAAATTTTGTTTCATATACACGTATAAGTATGTTACTATGTGTATAAATTGGCCGGTAGACTTTATCTAATTTTTATTATGGTTTAGCCTAATAAACAGTAACCGTAGAGACCAGTTCAGTAAATGTACTCTAAACAGCTGTCCTATGCCTGGGACAGGCGCCAGCGCCTTTTATAGAATACCTCAGATAAATGAAAGAGCCTCTCAAATGAACAGATAAACAAATGGTGAAAATACAGTGTCATGATAAAAAAAAATTAAGCACAGAATATGCATATATTAAGATCTTAAAGTTTCTGAGTTGCTGTACTGTGATCAAAACCCACTACACTGGTCCATGTTTTTTCCCATAAACTTTGCTACTTTTGAGTAGAACACAGAGGTCGGAAAAGGATTTGATTTTGTCCCATACCGTCCTGAAGACTGAAAGCAGGAAGGTCTTCAAGTTCCAACACTATAGTTGTATGTTCTTTAATGTCCCCTTAATGACTTTGAGAAATAGCCTCCATTGATAATTACGTTAGTATCTGTTTATTTCATGATAATGTATAAATATCTATTTTTTTATAAGAAGATCAGTATGGCTTTTGTATATTTTCACTTATAGGATGATATTAAAGGCAAAAACTAAACTTTTAATTATTTTATTTCAACTCTGCTTGCTAACAAGCTGGAAGCACCACCATTTGAGATACTGAGTTTTTAAAATGTAGTTTATGTTAATATGCTTCCATTTGTGGAACTTTTTGAATATTCAAGTTTTATTTACACTAACATAAGGGAATATCTAAGACATGCAGATCAGAGGACAAATTTTTGATCAGTTTTTGGGAGCTAAACTTTTCGTCGACACTATCATATGTTACTAAAGGATCCTTGATTAACACACCAACTAGTACTTTTAGTTGATTTAAAGAAATCTTTTCTACTTTTAGTTCAAGCAAGCTATCTAATTTCGAAATTATACATTTTGTAATTTTAAATGTAAGATGAAGGTCTTTACAAATTAACATGCAGATTTATTATTTTTCAATGACTTGGGAATCTTATTTCTTACCTCTAAAGACAGCTGACTTATAAATAACCGTACATACACAAACATGCAAAAACTCTCTCTATATTGGGTGTGTATTTTATGTACATATGTATTTATGTGTATATTTATAAGTCATCTGTTTCTCTTGCAGACTTTTCCTGATGATATCATGGAAAATTTCCCCTACTAAATTGTGTCCCGAGGCCGGTCGTCTAGCTGTTTAATCATTCTTGATTTTAAACATTTGAACTTTCAAATACTTTCTTCTGCAATATGCTCCTCTCTATTCAGTTTAATGTGGTTTTCTTTTCCATGTCTCTTTTCCTCCTTAAGGTCCTACCACTGTTTTTTTTGTTGTTGAATAAAATATGATTGAATCTCTTTGAAGATAATTTATGGAACAGAATCTGTCCTCCACCCTCAGTGTGGCTTACCACAGCCTCTAGAAAGCTCAACTGCTGTACATGGAAATAAAAAGATACTGGCAAACAGCAATTGTCCAGCTACAGGACTTCCTGGTGTCTTGCTGGAAAGCTTGTAAGCTGAGCGTCATTGTGCACTGGGCTGTGTCTGCAGTCCTGCCGCTTGCCCTTTCCTTAACCACTTACCTGAGGGAAGCAGCCTCCGGACCTGTGGAATGGAGAAGCGGTCGAAAGAGCCAGTCTCTCTAGTTTCAGCCCCTTTGGGATTTCTAGGTGCTGTGTGTCTGTGTTCTCTCATTTGAGAATTGAAAGTTAATCCTTACCTGTTTTGGCCACCTAGCCTGGTATACAAGGGTGGTATTTGTCCCCAGTTTTATTGACAGCCATCAGAAAGACAGACTGATATTGAAAACCATTTTAGTTTTTAAGTTTCTCTCTTGTTTTTCCTTTACGTTCATATGATTTCCTTCAAAATTCCAACTGGTTAAAATTTTTTAAAAAGCTTACTGAATGCTTTTTTAAATGTCAAGTGAATGCTAATTTACTATTTTTGAACTTGAATTGGCAAATAGATTTCCTCCTAAAGGGAGGGAGAACGGAGAAACACACTCTCTGCTGACAGGTTTTGATGTTTCTCAGAAGTGAAAATAACTCAACTAAATTAGTCATGAAATATATGCAAAAATAGCATGTGCCAGTATTTAAAGTTTTACAGAAAGACTATTAAAAATAGTACAGAAAGACAAAATTTTATTAATGGCAGGCATGTTCAATGATGACAAAAATAACAGAAAAGGTAGTATATGCAGAGAGCTAATTAATTACCAGACACCACACCCAGTAATTTACATGGGCCATTTATTCATCTTCACTTTTTTTACAAGTGAAGAAACGGAGGCTTCAGAGTACAAGTGAGTTGTACACATTCATTCATTAAAAAAAAATGGTAGAGCTCAGATTTCCACCCCAGTCCAAATCCGGGGAGGCTGATAGACTACCGTGGAGTCTCCAGCCAACTCACAATCATGCTTGGTGGAGACTCAGACCTAACTCAGGGACTACTGAATATAAACTCAAAGTGTAGTCCTTTTAGCTTCAAGTCAGAAAGCCATGTACTACTATGCTAAATTTTCAACCAAGTTTCTTTTACCCCCAGTGATTATTTTGCTAAGCATGTTTTGGCATTGGGAGACAGAAAAGGCCAAAGTGAAAAAGAACTCATGACAGGACGGAAGTCATTGTATAAATGGTTTTACAGTAGTGGCCCTACTTTTTTCCTTCATATTAAATATGTTCTGCAGCACCTTTAATTATTCCTTTAACTCTACTTCACAAATCTTATATCTTGTAGTCATGGCTTAGAAAAATTGCAAAATATCATTTATGAAATTCAAGCTTTTCACTGCTTACTTTTCATACTCAATGTAGAATACAGTATACTATGTGTCCTAGAAGTTTTATTTAAATATTTTCTTTGTCTTATATTATCTATTAAAAAACACTAATGTAAGCATCTTACTTGACATGAATCTCTGCAGTTGACTTAACTTTCCATAACCTTCCCACGCAAGATAGTCTACAAAATTAACTCCATCAACATTTATATAAAAGCATTTCCTATACTTATAAACATTATGTTGAAAAGAATGATTGGAATCCTCTATTCTTTGTATGTAAAAATCCTCAGAGAATAGTTAAACTAAGTCAATGTAAGTCTTCATGTCTTCATTGAATTACTGATCACCCATCTACAGTGTGCAGGGTATCATTTTAAATGTTGGGCACCCTTCTACTTGGCTCCAATAAGGTTTTAACCTGGTAAGAACAGAATAAATCACCTATATAACTAGTTACTACATAACCAGTGCATGGTGCTACATAATAAGCACAGATACAATAACACTTTGAGGGCTTATATTTTTTATAAGTGTGAAATGTTGCATTTTCCAATGCTTTGTGGTCTAATATAAATATTTAATAAACACATATGCTTTCCAGTCCCATAAAAATTCTTAATGCAGCTTTGTTACTCTGATTTCTATGTGTATATATTTTCTAGGGCACTAGATTTCTCAGCTTTGGCAATAAGTTGTAGAATATATAAGCCAGTATATAGTACAATTGATTTAAATAGATACCACTTAAATAAACATTTTACCCAACTCACTGACCATACTAATTTCTTTTATGTATATTCGATTGCAAAACTACAAACTAGTTTAATATTCCTGAAATGACAGATATTCCACGATGCATGCAACAATTTTTTTTAAGTGATAACCAATACTACGTAGAACTACCACTGATGGAAAATATTTCTGTATTGAATTAAGTAACACCTGTGCTATTCAAAATTCCATTAGTTATTTTTCATCCTTTCATTTTTCACAAATTCAAGGTGTTTAGTAAATATAATCTATTATTTCTGCAACATAGTCAACATTCAGGGAACTTGGATATTCACTATGGAATAAATCTTTTTGGCCTACAGAAAATAGATCTAAGGAGGTGCCTCAAGGACCTGGAGGTTCATTAGGGGCCCAGAATAGTCTGACTCACGTAGGAATTCAGGAAGGGAAGGACAGGATAAGCCTGTGCATTTCTTCAGGGTTTCCCAGCCAGTTAGATGGACTCGTTTTATTATGTTTTCTCACAAGGAAGACATTCCCTCCACTGTACATTGAGGCGTGGTATTTTGTAATAAAGATCATCTTAGTTTTTACCCCAAAAAACTGCCCACATTATCAAGGATAAAGCCCAGCTAGGCACCCTTTTGCACTTTATTGTTTTTCATAATGTAATGTGTGAAGAGTGAGGCAGCTATCAGGTTTCCATTTATGAGCTAACTAAAAACAGAGAAACCCACAAGCAGCCCATATAAGTGAAAAATTGGATAAAAGTGACAGTATCTACATGAGCTTATAGAAATGTGTGTTTGAATGTGTGTACTTCTTTAGAGTAATATGTTTCTACTCATCATTCTGATATTACACCATTATTCTCTTAGTTTGTTATCAACAAAGGGAATAAAGTAGTATTTCAAAGCTCCAGCACAAAGTATCATATTCTCAGACAGCAAAGAAAGGTGGATGGAAAGTGAGTGCTATTGTACACATCTATGAGCCTGTTTAGTCTCGTCTCGGTTTGACCAATAACACAGGAAATGCATCTGTAAACTTATAAATAATGAATGTCCTATTACTGCTGTATTTCTATACTAACTTTATGAATAATGTGCAAGTATACAAAAAGTGGTTTCCTTAGCTCCAATTCCAGTCACAATTTTTTTCAAATGTTTTAGAAATATTCTCTCATATGCCTCATATATTGCTGATAAAAGCTGACTTGTGAAAGTTTTCTTGTTTATTATCTTTGATGGTTTTCATTTTCCTTATTTTAATACAGAATTCTAGCTTCACTTATAGTTGCACATCACTTGCTCCTGTTTATTTCTTCCAAATCACCTTCTTCCAATATCTAACTCATATACCCTTTCAAATAGGTCGTAGTTGGTTAGACAACTACATCCTAGTGCTTCTACTGAAAAACTAGTGATTAGAGTGCTTGCCTTGCAAGCACAAGGGCCTGAGTTCGATCCCCAGCACCACAAAAAAAAAAAAAAAGAAAAAAAGAAAAACTAGCAGAAGTGCACATTCAGGGGAAATGTCTTTTAGTTTATCTTTAAATTGGAGCAGGGCAGAGGTCATTAGCTGAAAGGAAGTCCAAATGACAGGGACTCTAATGGTTGCAAAGAAAGGTTAATAAAAGTAAATATCTTTCTATGAGACACTTGGACCATTATTAGCTACCTGACACAAATCATTTTCCAGAGAAATAAATTAAAACATCATTGATTTAGAAAAAGTAAGGAAAAGGCAGTTTAACTTAATGGAAGTTTTAATTATAGTCTACTTTGAAAGTGTCTGAATTTTATTGCTTCTCAAACTGCATTTTCTCACATAAACAAGAACTAGTAAGTAGGAGCAAATAAATAAAAAAAATACAATTCACAAAAGACTTGAGTTGAAAAATAACATATTAATACCATTGATACATAATAATTGGTTGCTAGAGGCTAGCCTTATCTTCAGGAAGAAATCTATCATTTGGATTTCTGGAAATTTTCTCTCCTAAAAATTATATCAATTCCAAAGTGAACACATTTTACTCTCTTATTATGGGATAAATGACAAGTTTACACTACTAAGACATAAAGGGTAGAGATTTCAGGTGCTATGGTCTCCATTAAAATTTTCAAAATTCAGAAATGCCACTGACTTTTCTCGCAGGTTGTGCCTGAGAAACAGTGTCACAAGGGTCAATGGTAATTGCTGCAAAGGAGCTAAATGATCTGAGAGGAACGATTCAAATAGCAAAGAGGAGGAAAAATAATTATAGTCAACAGGGTCTCATCAGGAATTTTTAGAAATGTTCTGAAGTTTATCTTGACCAGGAAAGTTCTCTTAATTAACAGTTCCCGATAGGCATGGAGATTTTCACACTGAAGGGAAAACTTTTGTCAGTTTACGGTTTTATGGCAATGCTCTTTCTACCCAGTTTTGTGCAACCGTGGTAGCAATAAGGACTAGTGCTTAGCATGACAGATTTATGGTTCATGTTGTGCATGCGGCCATTAGGATCCTGAGTAGCCCAGTTTTCGTTTGATTTAAACAGGATATTGTTAGTTTGGTTGGTGGTATATTTTTTTCCTGTGGCTATCATTGGCTTAAACCCAGCATTTTTGATGTGCATGTTAACTCTATCTAGGGAGAAGGAATAATCCAAATCTTCCAAATTATATTAAGGAATCACATTTTTACATATATCAAATAAGGGAGGACACGAATTTCATCGTGATGTGTATAAAACATGCTTCTGTGGGTAATTTTGTACCTTAAGTCAAGATTTATTGACAGTAAATAGTGGTGTTTCATCAAATGGTCTGAGGATTCTTGAGAAAGGCTAAGAGGCAACGACTGTAGAAGGCGGCACCATGTTTGATGAGCGGGTTCTGTTCCAGACAGCACATTGCTGCCTGCTTCTCAACCCTTTCTGCAGAAGCCCCCTTATCAGATGGGAACTGAGCAGTCTTTTATTCATGCTTCATATTCCTGAATGCTAGATGCGAACTGAAGTGCCTTGAGAGTATTTGAGCAGACATCATGAGGGGAAGTTACACTAATATGCCTAGACGTGTAGGCAACAATTTGCATTTGTAAAACTCAAATATTTGTAAATCGTAGCCCACAGCTGTTCATAGACTGTATGACAAGAAGATTTGGACATTTTAGTTTTCTTTTGAAACCAGAAACTGGTATCTCTAGACTTTGACTCCCTTTTGCACATTGATGCTGAAAAGCTGTCTGTGGAGAGCACTTTTTAGCCCTTCTGTCTTAGGTGGGACAATTCTCTTCAGGCATGTCTTTCACGCTCACATCCCTGACCTACAACTGTTTTTTGTTTCCTTGCTGCTGTTCTGAAAGCGAGAGGCAGCCCCCTTTCTATTTTCACCAAAGTCAAATTGCAAAATTACCACTCATTTTTAAAAATGTGGCTGTTACATATGTTCTGCGTGAATTTTTCCTAAAGAGAAAATTGTAATTTAGAGAGAAACCACACTCCAAGATGTACCATGTACAGGTACAAAATAACCATGTTGATTGTGATCATTATGTATACAATGTACCACTACATGTTCTTGGTAAAAATTAAAAAAAAAATTAAAAAAAAGAGAGAAACCACACTCTAAAATTGAGCAGAGATAGGAGAAAGTAAATTTGTAAACAAGATAATACAACATTTAAGCATAAACAGTACCTTGTTTTCTTACTAGAAGCTGTATGAAGTATGGTGACAGAATTGTTTCATGTCTTAGGGAATTTCCCTCTCCTTGCTCAGACAAAAGTGTACTTCTTTATGATCTTAAATCATATGTTTGCAGTTTTCCACCAAAGAATTCGAGAGAAAACAAAACTAATCACCAATGTTTTCAGGTATTTGTTTAATGCGTAATTGTTTCTGAAAGACTCTTGTGAAATTCTTCCATCCTGCAGAGAATTCTGAGCAAATGTTAGTATTATTTGATGTACAAGACTGAAACATCCATAGAAAGCCTTTTCTTAACTGTGAATTGGACCTATATAATTAACGACAGAGGAAAAAGTATGTAAAACAGTATATTCAGGGAATATGAGGCACATCAAACCAAAGAGACCAATTTTTACACTTATTTTCTGTGCAAGAGGCTTGGTTATCTTTCGCTTCCTGGTAGAAAAAAATATTCCCTGCAATTTAAATGTTGAATACGTCTGTACAGAAGTGATTCAAAAGTTTGGATATGTGTTTTTGGTGGTTAATGGGTCACTTTGTATTGCTCTTTTTGATCTTATATTCATTTTACTACTAATGAATGGAAGGAGGTTGGTGAGCTGTGTAAACTAACTTTTATGTTGCTTTCTCCGTGGGCTATTAATGTCTCCTTATTGGGAGATGAAGAGGTTCCTATGGGGTTTCTGGCTTGGTATTTGACTTGTCAGTAAAGAAAAACAAAACATAGACCACCTCAAACACGATTGTTCACCTCCAAATGCTCTTTGACATACACTGCTTAGGGTTGTTTCCAAATTTATCGTGGATTAGTGTCTTAGCATTTATGCCTTCTTTATCCTACTCTGTGTGTAATAAGTGATCAGCCCTCAGAATGCTAAACAAAATTAGCCTCAAATGTGTCCTTTTTGCACACTAGATGGAATTCAAGTTTCCATAATCTGCATTGCCAGGGCTGGAGAGTCCACACGGATGTCAATTGAGTTACATGAGATAGACATCTCAGAGGGGCCACTGAAAAGTGTCACAAAGTGAGAGCAGTTCATGTGGTGTGAGTATCGGGGAGAGATGTGGACCCAGTAATGAGAATGTGTGTGTCCTAGTCCTGGCTGGGCCACCGAGCCCATCCTTAGCCCTTTAAGCGCCAAAGCTCAAAGGCGCTCATCAGTGATATGGGGGTTATAGTGCCTGACAGTATATACATTTCAAGTCCACTCGCAGACTTGGTGCTCCATCCAGGAAGTACAGATTGGGAAGGAATGAGGTATCATTTCCCCTAGAAGCACTTGGAGGAGAGAGGCTGGACGACTTCAGAGAATTGTCCAAACTGTATTTTGAAACACTGTGCCAGAGAGAGGCTGTTCTCTGGGCTGATGAGTTTTGGAAACTGTGTTTTAGTGTAAGGCTCATGGAGACCTCCAGTGTACTTCAGCAAATGATCGGTCCTGAGAAGTCCTATTGTTGAGAAATTTATGTATGTTGTTTAACCTGACCCCCAAAATGACTATTACATTTAAAAAATGTTACTGCTCTGTGGAGCAGACGTTTTGAAACACTAACCTAGACCATAGGTTTTAATTCTTCACATCTTAGTCTTTAGGTAAGAAAACTGATGTGAAATGTAAATCAGAACAAATTATCAGGGGTTGGAGATTTAGCTTGGTGGTGGAGTGCGTGCCTGGCAAGCACAAGGTTTTGAGTTCAGTCCCCACCACCCCCACCACAAAAAGAAAAAATTATCCCTCCTAACTTTGTTTTGGTTTTTTTTTGTGTCAGGTGGGAAAAAAAATTCGGGTCTAAGTCTATTATCTTGGGTTAGTTTAGTCATCTTTGCCAATCTCTCTTTAAGATATTTTGTGAGTCACAAAAACCTTGTGGAGATCTGATTCGTACACAACTTCATCAGCGTGGTGTGGCTGGTTTTTATCCAGCCTTGTATATAAACAGAGCTCTTAAAGCATACAGAACTGGAGATCTGGGAACTTTTGCCAGCAATTTATAAAAGTGCTTATTTAAACTTTATCTTAGAAGGGAAAGTGCATTGTCTGGGTACTGATAAATAATGAATTTCTTTTGTTGTCCTGCCATTTCTTGGAATAAAAATCTTACATTATTGTCAGATGTTTGCAATGAAAGACAATAGTCATATTCAGTAGCTGGCAATAAATACTTTTTCTCGTGTGATGTTATATATAATATACCATTTTGCATATTAATCCATTTTTGGATTTTAAATTTTTATTGATGAAATTTATATAACATGAATACTAATTTTTAATAGTAATTAGGCATGCGAACTGGATCAACTTAAATATTATTAAAGCCTTGGAAGCCATACGACACAGTAAATTGACATATTATCCTATCAGGAACCCATACTTGTCACAGGGAAGATGAATGAGCCAAGTAAAAATATATTTATTTCGGTTTTACTACTTAGTCTAGTGCAACATTTTTCTATACTTTTTTAGAATTCTAAGCCACATTTATTAAAACTAAAGATATGCTTTGATTTTTATATACAGAAGGCACTTTTGAATTGAAAGAATAGGTTAAATTGAAGATTTTTGAATTACTGACTAAACATGATACTTGTTCCTATCTTAAGAGCAATACAATTATATAGGATGTGTGTGGTGGGTTGGTTTTAAAGAAATATTCAAAATTAGAGGAAAGGTGACATAATTCAACTTTAAAAAAGAAAACTGAAAAATCCTCCCCACAAGAGAGAGGAGAGGAGAGAGACTCGACATTTCTGATCTAATAGCCTCACAAACAGAGCGATTGTCCAGTAGGGGCTGCTCACAGAGCAGGAAGGCTTGGGGCTGGAACCACCTTTCAGGACTTCTTGAAAGGGATTTCAAGGCCACTGAAATGTCTTTAGTTGAAATAACCTCCTTATGTACTCCAGAAATGACCCAGCCTCTGATACTACTCTAATAAAATAGCCTGTATAAAATTAAAGAATCACTAAATGAGTCATTTGCATCTTGTCATCTGCCTTAAAATGACATTTTACAAACCACATTTCATATGTTGCTGTGCATTAGTAAGGGGAACCCATAACTGCTTTTCCAAACAGAATCAAAGTGTAGTTAAATTGTTTTTAAACACAGATTTAGAGAATGAAATTGAGGGTAGTAAACTAGTAGCCAACTAAAGCAAAACAGGCTGGAATGTTGGTAACCGATTGCACACAGAGGATCCAAGCAAAACATCTTGAATTGCTAGTACTGTAATAAATTATAGTTTTCACATTTGTATTTGCAAGTGAAAACAGCACTAAGTCAAGCTTGTGAAATAAAGACCAAATGATGACATTTTTAATTCGCCCACACCTACGATGACCCAGGAGACCTGCTGCAACGGACAATAAATCGGATAACTGATACTGAGTTGGGTGGACACGCCAGGGCCAGAATGTAACTGTGGATGGGAGGAAATGACAAAGGTAGACAAAGGGTTAACTGTCACAGAGGAGCTAATGAGTATGACGATTGCTCTCTCTCTCCTCATGTGAGCACCCATACCACATTCAGGTAACACCCAAAGGGCTAGCTCATTTTTTTTTTTCAGGGTTAATTTTCTCTCTTTAACATAATGAGATAAATTGCTGAATGGGGTTGGTGCCCCAGGAGTGTTCAGAGGGCAAGAAATGGTCAGGAGCTGGTTTATCTCCAAACTTCATTAGTCTATTAGATAACCCACGAAGGACGCTCCAATTACCTAGAAGAATGAGAGACTTCTAAGGGGCGAATCTGTCCTACCGTAGTGCAGTTTCGCCTCCTGTTTCAGAAAGGAGACTCTGAATCCCCTTGGTGGAGCAGGACTCTCCTGGGTAAGAGGATGGGCTGATTTATTTTGCCTGGTGTCCTGGAGTGTATCTGCCCCCGACTGACTCCCTTGATCTTGGCATCAGTCACTTTAGAGTGCAGATAATGAAAACTGCATTAAAGACACTCCGCCAGTTTATGCAAATGGAACTTTATCTTCAAAGGGGCAATATCCTTAGGCGAATTGCTTTGCTATTTAAAAGTATTAATAAAGGAAAATGTGTTCAGTATTTCTTCCCTTCTACTCCTTGTTTTCTCAAATTTACATAGACACAGAAGTGAATTTTAAAAAATTCAAACCCTAAGTTTTCTTGATGGTTTATGTAAGGAAGTCAAATTATATTTAGTCTGAAGTTTGCCGCATGGAATTGGCAAGAACATAAGTGATGCTTAAGCATTATTCTAAGCAAATGAAGCTACATATCTTAGGATTTCTTAGGACTCTATCACCGGAACTAGGATGACTGGAAGAAACTCAACCTTCTAATTGAACAGGTGTCTCTCGGGGTGATAGAGTAAAAGAGAGGGGACCATTATCAATTACATATGTAGGCGTACCTTGGGCTACCTCTCAGAGTAGGAAAGAAACATGTTGTGTGTGTACATGGATTCCTTGGGGAGAGAATATGAGATAATGTACACAGTGAAAGTGTTGGAATCATGAGGGAATCTCATGATTTTCTGTCTTTCCTGCTATGCTATTTAAAGTATCAGCATTAAATTGTGACAACGGATGAGGATTGTGTTTGCACAACACAGTCCATATTTACTCAATATTTTAGTATATTGATTTAAAAGAGTAAAAGGATTCTGTTAGTACACCAGGCTGATGCTTTCGGCCTGTGACCTGAATGGGATTTAATGAGCAGTCGTGAAAGAATGAACAGATAGTTTACTTGGTAATCTGTCTGATGTTTTCAGAATGTCGCCAAGATTAGAGATACAGGATTTATCTCGACCTTGATGTCAGGTTTGTGTTCCTTGGCATTCCAAATTTAGAATTTAGAATGAATGGTTGGTTTATGACTGTCCAACAGAAACTTATCCTCACCTGAACTCTAACAACAACCAAAAAAAAAAAAAAGCAGCAGTGGGGTTGCTCTATTTTCTTGAGAAAAATCTATCATTTTTTAGTTGACTCTCAATTTTATTTTCTTGCTAGCATTTTGAATATAATGAAGCTAGATAATAAAACTTTTTCATAAATGTTCTACGTATGACTATTTTGCCAAGTGCACTCAATTCTTTACCTTATTCTTTGAAAGTTAAATTTTATAATACCTTTTTTGTAACTGCATTCATGTAATATACAGTTAAAATGTGATAAGATGCTTTCGCTTTTAAAATAATTTTGTCTTTTCCTTTATATTTCAGATAGTGACTGTTAACTGTAACCCAAAATGATAACTTCTTTAAACCAAGCAGACTTTTATTTCTAGCTAATCACTGAAACGGATTGGCTGTGAAATTGTAAATTATCTCAAATAGTATCACAGAATATAAGACTATGTTATAGTTGCATGATTGTGAAATTATTATAGTTATATACTTGTATATATTATATAGTTATATATAATTGTGTAGTTATATGTGTTGTAATTTTTGTGTAATCAAACATCAGATAGCTTTAGTTAGGTGAAGCCTATAATGATTAACATGAGGTCCTTCATTCTTGCCATTACTTGAATGACAGATTTTGTAGCTGTATGATGTCCAGGTGGTAGACATAGTGTTGAGTGGCCATTTGAAATGGGCAGTAACTGAACAGAAGAGAAAGGACAGTGGCAGTAGCAATCATTACATGTTCATGGAACAACCTCCACCTTGAGTAATAGATACGATTGCAAAGATAGATGCCAGAGTTATCTTTTTTCCCACAAACAAGCAAAAAACCAACTTTTAAAAGAGAAAGTAATGAAAGTAACCAGGCAACTCCTTTTCTAGTGAAGATGCAAATCCAAGTTCTTCCAGTTGGGCTAGAAGATGCCTGAGGGATGCATTTGCATTCCCAAATACTCTACTTGGAAGGGTCTCCTGCTGAAGGTGCACTGGCAGTTGCCTCTCAGCAGCCAGCAAACGTGGGAGCGGCCTCTCAAGGAATGTGTCCAGGAAAATGTTCATCAGGGCAAGGCCAATCCCCTGGGAGATGGCACCGTTAGCTGTCCTTACACTCTTAAAAGAGGGCTATGTGTTTTTTCTTTTTTACATTTATTCCAAGGAGTGCATAATTCTGGCAGAAAATTTGGCAAAAATTTAAAAATATAAAAATAGGTGAAAATTACCCATAACCCCACCACCCAGAGGCAAAACTCTTAACATCTTTCCTTTTCCTTCCAGAGTCCTCACCCCCCCGATAAAATTATCTTTCAGTTTTGTAAGGATAGTAAATACTTCTCCCATTGGGTAACTTCTGGAGCGTTTAGGTAAAAGTATTCTCCCATTCCAATACCTTTTGACTACAGTGCTACCAATATTATGAATGTTTTAAATTATTAATCTTTTAGACATTGATAGTGCTGAAGCACTGAAATGGCCATTGTCTGTCCCCTGAGTCACTAAGACAGGCTCAGTCTTCATAGGACCATGAGGAAATTTCTCTCAAGGATCTGGGCACAAGCCGAGGGTTCAGAATTCCCACATTCCTTTCTCTGGTCCAGAATGGAAGTAAACAGATTTTTTTGTTATGTTCTTTGCCGCCAAGATTTTCATTTTAGTGTTGGATGTCTCATGGTGAGTGTGACCAATGTTAAAGCCTTGTTTTAAAATAAGAATTCTGATGGTAGTTGTGGAAGTGTGTGGTGAGCTATTTTAAATGGTTCATGAATCCATGATATCGTGAGTAATACTAAAATTAGACCAAGAGAAGACATATGAACAAAAATTATGTGATTGTTAGAGCATGGGAACACAAGAGAAATTTATCTGTTAATCACAGGTACAGATTATAACCCTGGGAATATTTCACATTAAAATGCATTTTGATCAAGAATTTAATAGAAGCTCAATGAGTTAATTATGTAAGCCCTGTGTGACTTCTCTCCCCCTCCACCGAATGCCTAAGTAAACTTTACTTTTCAAGTTGAAAGGACCATTCTAAAATTCCTCATTCTTAATGCTCTAAAATGCCCAGGATCAGAAAATTAAATTACTCCATTTTTATCTGTTTGAGATCAGCTCTGCTTCCTCCTTTACTTTGTGTTTACTTGCCTGCAGTAGCCGACATCAAAATGTTTTCTGGAATGTTAGGACTAAAAAAGTTATGCTTAACTCAATATCTAATACAAATAGCCCTGGGGAGCATCAGCGACACAATCATAAAAGCTATAGTTTCTTTTAATAGCTTGCCACACTTTGCTGATATAGTATTTCTCTAATCACCAATCTTTATGTGCCTTCCTGACCTTGGAGCTCTCAGCCCAAATGGCCCTGTGGTATCAAAGGACTATGTCATTGGAAGAGTGAATGGCTTTCATTTTTCCCCTTGAAACTTCCGGTTCCTGGCATCTGTAAAGAATTACTCTGAGTGGTGTTTTGCTGCCTTGCGGCCACTGCCCTGTCCAATGGAAGTGACTTTTCCCAGAAAGGTCACAGTGGTCAGTAATAGGTGGATATTGCATTCGGGGAGGAGGCAACTCTGATTTCTCTAATTTTTTCTATTACAACATTAGCTATGCTTGCATCACATTAGTTGTTTAAAATCCAAGTCTTATTTCATTTGCAAATAGTTCAACAAGAAAGGGTGCACTCTGTCAAGTAGTAAGACTTAACAGCAAAATTCATAAAATCATCCCATTTGTTGAGGAAAAAGTAAATTTCCCATTTACACCTTAGGAAAGAGATTACTTTCTGGCAGTGCACATAAATTCATCTCCATAATCTGACAGACCCTTGAAAGTGCACACGAGATCACTCTGGAGTCTCAGTCCACAGCATCAGTCCATGACCGTGTCTGCTAGCAAGGCAGCCTATGAGTCCTACACTTCTGATTCATGCTTTATTTTAAAACTGCATCTTCTAGCATAAATATGTTTTAAGTTTGGGGAAGGTGTGAATATATTTCCAGGACACTAGCTTAGATTGGAAATTTGGGTGATAGATAACATTTCCATATATTCTAGTGTGTCAGTCAGTTGCTCTTAAAGAATTACTTACCTTTGCTCTTCTTCAGGATTTTTAAAAGGAAAGCGGTGGGTGTAGAGGTATATGTATACATAGAAATAAGTTTGAATACTAGCAAGGCCGGTGAGATCATTAATATGTTTCCAAAGAGAGATCCTTGGTATAAGAAATGTGTATTTCTTAAAAATAAGTGTAGAATGTAATCACAAAATTTAGCAGTACCTGTGTGCCATGTAATTTTATCTGTACTTTTATATAAAGTCAGAATGTGTTTTTACTATTGCAAAACATACACCTAGAAATGTCTACTGCCTAGAATTTGATCTAAATTTTTTTGATTTTTTTCCCTAATTGGTTCTTAGATTACTGTAGTAAGATGACCCCCCAAGGATTCTAGTTTATGCTAATTTATTTTTAATTTTATATATATTTTAATGCTACTGGGGATTAAAACTAGAAACAAAAATCTGAGAGATTTTGGAATATTTTATTTAATCTTCGTTCTTATTTTATATTTAAGATATAATGTAATCTTACAAAATTGAGTTTATATTAGATGTGCGATCTTATATCTTTTTCTCTTTATATTTTAGCATTATCCATATTATTGAACATTCTTTGAAACCATACTTCTGTGGGGTATCTAGAATACTTTAAAGGAAAACCTTCTTAAGAAAATGCAGGTCATAGATGATAACTGTAGAATAAGAGCAAGATTGCCCTGATATTGGAAGGTACTAGAAATTTTTTCAAAAGTGTCTTCTTTCTGGAGAAGTAACTATTTTGAAAGTTTTGACATCTTAAAACAATTAGAGGATTTGGATGTTTCCTTATACAATTTGTGTGTGTGTGTGCGTGTGTGTGCGTGTGTGTGTATGAAAGAAGTTGTTTGAAGTCTCAGACTTCTCTGATGAAACACACTAACATCTCATGAATAAGCTCTCTTGTCTTTGCTTGTCTTTGCTTGACAACCCCTGAAAGCTTTCCTGCATTGCCCCAAAGCCTTTGACAAGAAGACTGGTAACAGGATGATTGCCATCCAAGAATTCAGTTTCCTGAAAACAGCTGAAGTCCTGATCTGTTCATCATGATGGATCAAGAGTGAGGTTCTTTCCCACTTCTGTGTGTAACAGTTTTCTATCACTCTGTGCTTCAGCTGGATTCGTCCTCACATTTTGGGCGAGAAACCAAATTGAGTTGGCTACCTTTTGCTCTGTAGCAAACTAGTCTGAAACATCATCTGATCAGCTGGTGGTTCTCTGAGTCTGCTCCGGATGGTCTTTTCTTGCATGGCTGGGGAAGCTGGCTGGGAGCGTTGGGGCCTCTGTCCATGTGGGTGCTCGGCCTCCAGGTGGACACAGGTGTGATCACATGGTGTGATAGGTGGGTTCCTAGAAGCCAGAGGAGGCCACACATGTTGGCAAGCACTTTTCAAATGTCTGCGTCTATCATACCTGTCATTGTTTCATTGGTCAAAGCGCGTCCCATGGTCAAGCTCAAAGTCACCATTTAGGGGACTACTTAAGTCATGTTTGCTGGAAGAAATTGCTACATATACCATCACCTTCTTTCTAATTTCTGAAATCTACTTCAGTTAAGCAGATGAGCTGAGTTTAAAAGTTATAATGGCTATTAAATTCAGGTCACTGTGAAATTTACATTAATGTCAATAAACTCGAATATATTGAAAGTTGTTCATGAAAAGAACCTTGCCATCGTATTTTCCCCTTTTAATGCAAAATCAAAACAAAATAAAACAAACAAGGAAACAACTCTATGAGATAGATTTTTCTCTCAGTTTTGGTAATATTATTCTAATTATTTGACATATTTAGGATAATAATGAATGCTTGTGTTTTACACAACTCTGGTCTACCATGCCAAAAAAGACTCTAAATTCTCATATTTATCTTGTTATGCCATCTGTTTAAAATTAAAACAACTTATCACACCCCAGGAACTCAACTGATTAGTGTTACATATATTTTCAGATGAAGGCACTTTCTTAAGGATAAGTTATTTTTGTTTGCATCTCTTAGATATGTTACACTACACACATAGTACTTACTTTTCATAATAGAAAAAATGTCATCTTTCAAAATTGTATTTTTAATCAGAATCACAAATATTTTCTCATCAAGGGAAGACAGAAATCCAGATGACATGTAGATACAGGGATCTGTTAATATATGAAATATATTAGCCTGTTTTATATATGAAATAGATAAGGAACATCCAGATTCCCGTGTATCTTTGGTGTCCTCTTCATGACTTCCCATTTCACCATCTGGAAAGAGTATGGAGCAAGGAGTGTGACTACTGGGGACAGATATAGGTTAATATTCTGGTTCTGTTAATTACTGTGTAACCTTGAATACAATCCTCCAGTGTTCTGTGTTTCCATAGGGACGATGTGGAGTTAAATAAGGCAGCGAAGCAAAGGGCACATAGAATATCTCAGTTAATGGAGTTGCTTTCCTTCCCCTTTTATGCCTCTTCTTATTGTTTGACTTCTAGAACCGACTACTAAAAGCAGTTGAAATTTTTTCTGAGAAGCTGTGTGCTGGGCACTGTTTGAGAGCAAGGAGGGAAACACATGGCAGGTCCTCTTTGGACTGAATGTTACTGCCCCAGGTTGTCGTTGCTGGTGCCAGACCTATCTTCCTGTGGCTATTTCCTCTTCTCTTCAATTTTCCTGTGTCTGCCTCTTCAGGGACCTGCTAAATTTCCTTGCATCCTTACAACCAGATTGCCCTGGCCATACTGCTTATTATTACTCTAAGAAAAATGCACTCCGGGGCCCTAATGAGGATTGAAAGTACAAAAGCCATCACCTTGTGTGGGTTTATGGATACGCAGTTGCATGTAGCACCTCTGGAAAATGATGAGGTGAGTGAGGCGGGCTGAAGTCTGTTCCTGTCCATTCCACATCATTCTGGGGATGCTGAATATCAGGCTTTATGTCTCTGGGACTTCAATTTGACTTTTCACTAAACATTTGATGGCTTAATTTTTCAGTGCGCCAGAATCAAAAAATGTGTCAGGACAACCATAATGCTAGCCTGAGAGAACACAGGGACAAGCTAATTAGAACTAAAAAAGTGAGATGGAGAGAAGGGTGTGTCTGGGTAACGTCACACGGTGAAGTCCCCACATGGAAGGTGGCAGGTCGGAAATCTGCATCATAACAAACCTGTCAGGAATCAAGGACAACTCCACAGAACAATTAGAATTAACATTTTACTCTGACATTTATCAAAATCTCTGCCCACATTTTACTCTTTGTAACTGAGACTGTGGTTTCGTCTCCGAAGTTTGCAAGTTGTTGCCTAACTTCAAACATCCATTTGTAAGGCATATGGTTCCTGCTACAAGAGTAAAGCAATTGGGACTTTTCAATTGTCCTATCCCGTAGTAATCCTATGGGATCCTTTTTCCACTTGAATGACAATTACATATCTGGAATTCCTTACATACTGTGTTAATCCTAAACTTATTCTATTTAAAGGAAAAATGATGTAAGAATTCAAGAAAACATTAAGTACTTCAGGGTAAATAACATCTGTTTCAATGACCTTCAGAACCGGTTTCATTTTTTTCATTTTATTCTCTCTCTGAAACTCTCCAAATCTAATCAAAGATGGTAGACACCCTGAGATTTTATATTTCCTTACAAAGGAACACAATTATAATTTGTAATGTTTATTCTACATAAAACAATATTTCAGATATATTCCATTTCTGAAGAGAAGCTCAGAGGATGCCAAAAAAAAAAAAAAAAAGGAAGGATTGTGGTATTTGCTAAGATATTTACTAAAGTGTAACGTAAGTATATCCTCGATTTGCTGTTTCCATCAAATCGTTATGGATATTCATATATCAGAAAGCACAGTTCCTCCCAAATAATTGATTTTTTGTTATTAAATTACATATATCAAAAAGTATCAATATGGATAAAAGCTCATCAGTGGATTGCTGATTGAGAAAATTAATAACTCACATTAACAAGTCCAAGATACGTTAGAAAAACAGTTTGTATTTTTCTCTGAATCTCTCGTCTATTTTTCTACTTAGAGGCACAAACTGGTGTCTCCAGTTGCATTTTTAATATTAGCCATTTGATTTAGTGAACTAATGACCTAGTGAACTGATGTATGAACTACTGCAGCTTATTAACAAAGGAGGGAAAATAACAGAGATTATCAGCAGAAAGGTGGAAAACAAAAGGGAAAAAATTGTGATATGCTTCTTCCCTTCCCTGGGCATCGCAGCCTTCCTGCTTCTATCGTGAAGAACAACGAGAGAGTGAACAATGGCGTTGTTCCTCCATTTTTTCCTTTTTCTCCCACAACACAGGCACATGGTCAGTCTATTGCTAATTTCAGCTACTTGCTTTGGTGTGTTCCCACAATAAGCTCCTAGGCCAAGCCCCACCTTAATGAATGTGGCATACCTGCCACTCCTGGGCTGGAGGAGAGTGGCTTGGAGAAGAACAGTGTCAGAAACAGCTCTACAAAATGCAGAGTACCTGCTTCTGCCACGTCGTACGTTAGATCTCAAGGGCCCAAGAGCGTCCTTTGCTATAATTAGAGCACAGAGCTACCCAGCATTCTGACTGGCAGCACAAAAATGGCCTCAGCAAGGTTTAACTTGACTTACATGGAAAAAGAGAGTCATCTAGTCCGAGAGTCACGGCTCATATGCTGCCCCCACTTTTGCTTGTATAGTTCTTCCTCTATGACTTAATTTTGGAGGATTCTTGTCTTTGTTTGTTTAGAAATACTGGAACTAGTGTGGGCTTCTCCTTACCTTTTGTGACTTCAGCTTCCAGCAGTCTTCCATTACTAAACAAAGCCCATACTGCAACCCATTTTCTCTTTAAAATATTAAGCCAGTGTTTCTACCTCCTCTACTGAATGTGTATATTTTGGATCTCCTCAGATGGCCGACACCTTGCCTTGACAGCCGTATCCTTGGCTAACAACTGGACATTCTCACGTTACATTCTTATCTGCCCCCACTTCAGTATTTTATTCCATTTAGAGCTTCAGAAATGAAACAAATGTAGGATTGGGATCAAGGATAAAGTGAAGAATTCAAAATTTTAACTTACCAGTGATATCAATACCTGAAGAAAAATTAAATTTGACTTTAAACTTCTGAGGAGCAGGAGAGAGATTTTCTTTCATTTATACAAACTGGATAATAAAAGCAAAAATTAAATCCAGATAGTCTATCTCTCCCTACCAATAGAATACTACATCAAAGTTTAATAAGTTGGGATAGAAGGAGATAGGTAAGTAAAGTATTAATTGCCACTGATTAAAAAAAGATTTTAACAATTTAGAGGAAAGAAAATACTTCATTTTTCTGCTATGAAGAAATGGTATTAGATCAGTGCTGTCCAACAGAAATATAATGTGAACTCTACATTTTAGGTTTCCTAGTAGTCACATTCAATAATGGAAAAAAATGAGTAAAGTTATTTTAATAATGCATTTTCATTTTAACAAATATGTGTTATCCAATATATCGAATATATTGTCACGATAAAATAATCTAGTTAAATCCTGTGTTTAAAGGTATTAAATGAGGACTGATTGAATTGTAGGAGTTCTGGATCCTTCAACTTGCTAATTTGAGTTGTGGATCTATAAGCATGGGTTAGGACAGTCTCCCAGTGGCAGCTCTATTGGCATTGCAAAATGTCAGCCCATTAATACTTTCTTGTGGGCTTTCCTGTGTTTTATAGTATTTTGCCCTCTACCTACTAGAGGCCACTAGCACTTCTTCCCTTCCACCATATCAATCTAGATAACCAAAAAAAAAAAAAAAAAATCCCTCCCAACATTTGCCAATGGCCCTTTTTTGGTACAAAACCCTGCCCCCACCCTCCTCACTGAGACAGAGTAGAGAGTCTGATTCCATCCCTTTATTCACATCTGCTACCCGACATGGATCCACATCTTCCATCCAATTGTTAACTGGACACTTATATCCATGCTTGTGAACTGAACCGGAGTTAATTTAAAATATTTTAGGCCTCTGGACATTATGCTGTATTTACCTGGAACAAAATATAAACATGTACACCCAGTAGCTAAATTAATGCTACAAATGAAAGGAATGATCTCATGGACATCTGGGTAGACGTGGGTCCTGGAAAACTTAGAGTCTGACTCACACACTTGCCAACCTCCCCATTCTGTCTCAAGTGATTTGAATACTCCCCATCCCGCTTTGTCTTCACACCAACCTGGTCCTTTGCTCATGTGTGGTAAAATGTCTGTTGCCTCTGAAAGCTTCCTTTTTCCCTGTCCTTTCCTTTAGCAGAAATAAAATTTCCAAATTGCCACAGCAAATGGTAACATTTCATTTATTTACTTGAATTTCTATATGCATGTCGATCAAATGTCTGATTCATTTCTTTCCTGCAAAACCAAAGCTCCCAGAGGTTAAGGACTTCATTGATTTTTAATATCTACCATGGACCAAGGAGACTTATTTGTAACATAACGTTTACTAAATAGTTGACAATTAAAAACTGAATACTTATACTTTAAAAAGGGCTTGTTTGCTCAAATTTTTTATTGTTTCCCAATTTTACCTTGTATCTACCCTTTTCCTTATTTGACTTAATGTGAAAAACTAGACTGAATGATGGACAAAAAGTGGTGAATATACAGGTCCTACCCTTGCAAAAAAAAATCAGTCTAATACTACTGTTCTTAATTTGAAACAATTTTGTCTCCAGGCAACATTTAGTAATACCAGAAACTTTTTTTTTTCACAATTGCAGTGGGGTTCTACTGGCATCTAGTGAGTGGTAGTAAAAGATGCTACTAACACCCTACAAAATATAGGACAGAGCCCACAACAAAAAGTTATTTGTTCAAGGATGTTAATAATGCTGCAGTGGAGAAGGCTGGAAAGAGAAGAGCAAGTAAGCCAACAGTTTGCTAGAAACTGATGCACGACAGGAGAGCATTAAGATGCCACGATGGCTAACAAAAGGGAAAATGAGTCAGAGTGCATGACTGTGAGATGGAGACAGTTCTGTTGGGAGCTAACATAGTCTTGGTATGCGGCTTGGGAATCAGCAGCAGCATGTGAGTAAAGTGTGAGGAATTAGCCACAGTGGGAAAGTGTGAAAATAGTGCCAAGAGCTAGGGTGGGGCTGCAGGGAAGCCAAAGGTCCCGTGCAAGCCCAGGAAGGAATCCTGCAGAGGAGATGCGAGGAAGGAACCAGAAGGGCAGGTAACATGGACAGCCAGAGAAGAAGTTAGTTTCAGGGAGAGAATCACCAGCCATGAGCCAGATAAACACAGAAAGGTGTTTTTTAACTTTGGGAAAGAGGTCACATTTCAAGGAGAGAAATCTCAACTTACAGATATTTTAGAAAGGATGGAAAATTGTCCTAGACAGAAAAGAGATTGAGAGGCGAGGACAAGTATAAATTTGTCCTCAGGATATGCACTTATGTTAATTTGTAGAGGAGAAAAATTGAAGATAGACCAACAGTTTAATAATGTATTTCAATTGTTACAAATATTCTGAAATAACATACAGTCACTACGAGATGTGTTTTTAAGAGAGAAGTATTTCAGACTGTGGGGAAAATGATCACAGTGTGTGAAAAGAGCAAGATGCAAACTGTTATGAAGTACAATACCCAATATTTTTATAGGTAGGAAAAAGCATAACTAAAAATTTCAAAATATTAAATATTAACTGTTTTCAACCGTGTATGGTGGAGATTATGGGCAATTATTCTTTTCTTCCTTGAAAATTAATCTCCAGATATGAGCATATGTGGATTTTAATGTCAAAAGAAAACAAAAAATAAAGCTTGGCTGAGAAAGAGCAGAGAAAGTTTTGGCAGTAACTTGAAGGGAACCCAGAGAGGGAAAAGGAGTGTGCGCGCATGTGTGTGCGTACACACATGTGCTTGTGTGTGTCTGTGTGTCTGTATTTGAGTTGGAAGCCACGAGTGCATTTTTATATGCTGAGGGGAAAGAGCTGGTGCGGCAGGAGAGGCTGAAGATACAGGACTGTGGTGATTGATGGAACTCCTCCCCGAGGGAGCCAGAGGGATGGAATCCAGATCACAGGTGGTGGGATTAGCCCTGGCTAGGAGGAGAGACATCACTTCAGCTGAAAAATGAGGGAAAGAGGTAAGGATGGATGCGGGTGCTGATAAGAGTGTAGAGGAGGGGCAGGAAGTTGAGGGAGTTGCTGTCTGTTGGCCTCTATTTCCCTTGTGAAGTAGAAGGTGAGGTCATTTGCTGAGTGGGGTCAAGGGTTTACGGAGAATGATGGGGATTTGGGAGGGCTGTTGAAGAAAAAGAGGGAGGAAGGAGAGTTGGGACACATAGATTGCCCAGCTGCATCGAGAGGCCAGCTCAGACTGAAGACTGAAATTTTAACAAAGGGCATAGACGTACGGCTTTCTCTAGCAGCATGCCGCAAAGTTGGTTTTGAAACAAACAAAGCAAATAGTGATCCTGACAATAAGTTGAAGATTTTGTAGAAACAGAGAGACTGAGCACAAGGATCTTCTGTATGCACGACAGCCCGCAAACACAGTGTTTTGAGCGCCTCAAATTTGAGAAAAGGTTGACTTTATGCTGGAAAGGACAGAAAAGAAGCCGTAAGAGGATTTAAGGGAGCGGAAGTCACATGAGATCTAAATGCCTGTGTGAAAGGAAAGAGGGAGTGAGAGACCATTGATAATGAGAAGCTCGGACTGTAGACGGGTTGTAGCAAGTTAGCTTCTAGAGAAGGGGGTACCCTGGAGCTGGAGGTTTAGGACAGCGGGTGTCTCCACGGGGTCTCCCTGCTCCTCCTACGGCCACGGGATGGTAAAAGCACAACTGCTGGTTGAGTATGGTGCACAGAAGCTCTCAAAAAACACACAATTACAGAACTGTGGGAATTAAGTGACTCTCTTTTCCCTCTCCTCTTTCTCTCTCTACACTCACTCACACACACACACACACACACACACACACACACAATGTGATCTAACAACACAATGTTTAACTATATTTTAAAAATATTACACTAGAAGACGCATTGTTATTAATGCCCCTGAAGATACTCCCCCTTGCTTTGAACATACTTATCTCACTGTTCTTGCCACTTCCATTAGCAGCTCTGGAAGTCCTTTTTTTTTCCTTTAGTTGCATTGTCGTGGCTGCCTCAGTGTCCTGAGTAGATTCAAAACGTTTGCCTTTCATGCTTATTTTGAGTTCAGGGAAGAGCCAGAAGTCCCACAGTGCCAGATCTGGTGAATAAGATGGATGAGGACACACTGTAATGTTTTTACAAGGCTGATTTTCCATTGGATGGCACTCAGCAGCAGTCTTCATGGTATTTTTGATCATACCTCATAAAGACATGAAAGAAGACTTCCAGAAGTCCTTCAGAAAGTGGCAAGAATGATGGGATATATTATACATACTTTGTATATACACTCAGTTCTCCATGTCTGTGGGTTTACATCCATGGATTCAACCAGTGTATGATCAAAAATATTTTTTTAAATTGTGTCTCTATAAAATACGGCTGGACTTATTTTCTTATCAGTATTGGCCAAAGAATATAGGTGTAACAACTATATATTTACATAGTATTACATTCTACTAGGTAGTATAAGTAATAGAACTGATTTAAAGTATGCAAGAGAATGTGTGGGGATTGTATGCCACTACCATTTTATTTAACAACATTGAACATCCTCCAATTTTGATACTTGGAGGATTCTGGAACCAATCCCACATGGGCACCAAAGGACTACTGTATGTAATTTGAAATACTATTCAGAAGATAGCTTGGGTGTTACAACAGACTCCCAACCAAGTGTAAAGAACATTACACCTTATTTTAAATCTAGATGTTTTACTGCTCTGTGTACTAACCAGTGACATTCATATTCATACAATTAATTTTCTCATTGGTAAAATGGGTTAAATTGTACTTACTTAATAAGTATTTTTAAGAACTAGATTAAAATTTGAGAACATTTCAGTGTTTTAGAAAGCTCAAGTATTATGGCTTAATTCATCTAGTTAGCAAATGTTGTTGGTTGAACAATATTATATGTTTGTGTGTGTAATTAGGGAATATAATTGTGGACAAAACAGATACACTCTTCTCCGTCGCATGTTGAGAATCAATAGGGGTTATTTAAGAGATCGTAGTAACAGTAACTGGGTACCTTTCTTGCCTGGCAATTCTATTCCTCACCCTACTCTAAGACTTAAATGTTCTTCTAGGGGCCACTTAGACACAGGAATGTCTCTTGAGAAACACCAAAGAAGAATTTTAAATATTCGTCATCATAATTTGGGCATGCTTCATCTTTTGCTACTTTTTTATTTAATTATTTGAAGTCTTGAGCACAATTTTATAATCTGTCAAAATAATTATTCTACATCCTTATATACACATGCACATGTTCACCTACATATACATAAGTATACACACACGTATACAAGCAAACACATACATAACATGCACATACACACTTATCCTGGTAAGAAGTTTTGTGCATAATTAGAGCCCAAAGGAGATTAAATATTCAGAATACTGGCTCATCAACATGCAGCATATTGGGGAAAGTGTCTATATTAATGTGTCTTTTCATCTAACAGACGACCGACACTCACATTTTAAAGTTGAAAGCACATCAAATGCTCTTGGATAAGCAAAGTGAAATTTTACATGATGTCTTCCTAACAAGGGAAGCATTTGAGTTAGTATAATGGCAAGAAACACATTGGAATAGAGAGAAAGTCCGTGCAGTGCATTTTATTGCTTTACTATTTAATGACAAAGACTAACCGATTGTACATATATGCCTATTTATACCTGTAAGTAAGTAGGAATTATAAACTAATGACCGTAAATAATGTAACACATTTAAAATTTCTATATAGACCACTACTTCCTAAAATTAACAATTTGCTTTACTCATAATATGAGTATTCCCTGCAGACACAGAGACAGTTGTTAGTATCTGTTAGTGTCTAGAATATGAGTGGGTCATGTCATTTAATGTTGACAAAACATTCTATATGATAGATACCATTGTTTTTCAAAATTCGAAAATTAAAAAATTGGAGGAACTAAGGCTTCAAGAATTTAAGTAAAGCCACATGCCCATAATCCCAGCTACTCCGGAGGCTGAGCAAGGAGGATTGTAAATTCAAGGCCAGGTAGGGCAACTTAGTGAGACTGTCTCAAAATAAAGCAAAAGGATTGGTGATATAGTTCGGCAGAAGAGTGAGTGTACTGGGTTCAGTCTCCAGTAAAAGGAAAAAAAAGTGAAGTAACTTGCTGGTCCTTTAATGGCTCCTTATTACCCCCAGGCAGAGAGAGGTAGAGAGAAAATACCTTCTCAATTCATCAGGTCATATCGAGTCTACCTACTAAGTAGCTCCTGGATCCATCTGCCTCTGTCCAGCTCAGCCACAGTGCTAGACTGGCAGTTGTCAACTGGATTGCTGTTGAGTCTCCTGCCTGTCGATAGTAGTCTGATTTCCAGGGTTTATTTGTGACTTTACTGGTTGCTCGGTGGTTACAGATAAATTCATATTAGTGTTGATTGCTAATCTTCTGTTGTCACAATCCTTTACACAGTGACTCTGGAACAAGAGCTGACTCACTGCTTCTCATACTTCTGAATATTCCTTGAGAAAGTCTCACAGGTTTTAGGAACGAATCTGTGCTCGCTGACAGCTGCCAAGGACTGCTGTGAGCTGCCACACCCACCACCAGTGCCCACACTGAGTTGCTGTCTCCCTGCTCCTCAGAGCTTTACAATTCTGAGTGCCAGTGACCTTTTGTACCCTGGGTCCTCAGCAACATTTCTTGCCAAAAATAAGGATGCCATCTTTCAAACTCTATTCTATTTTGTCACCAGATGTCCGGAAAAAAAAAAAAAAAAGCAGTGCTTCTTCTCTAACTCATGTATACAAAGCTCCCTCATCTCCTGTCTGTCTTGGAGCTCATGTAACCATTACTGGGACTCAGCAGGGTGCAGACTTGTTTGCTGTTCTTTCTTCCCTCTTGTTCTGATCTCATCTCTTATTTCTCGCCAGAATTCTTCTGCTTCGCTTTAGTAAAACCAGTCAACCAAGCGAGTACGAATCCAACTCATATTGACCAATATAAGGTGCAGGGGGACGTACAGGGCTGGTGGGCAATATGAAGGACAGGTGGCTCACACACACGCCCCTGGTCATGGTTCATCTGTTTTACCTGAAGCCAGTGCTGGAATCCCAGTTTAACTAAAATGAGGCACCCTAATTTCTCCTTAAATGCAAACACAGTCATGCGTTCCACTCCTTTAAACATGTCAGTGATTCTTCATTGTCTGCAAGTTGAAGTTAAAACTCCTAAAGATGATCGACAACGTTTTTCATTAAAAAGACACTCAGTTCTTTCCCCTCCTACATTTGTTACCACAATCTTCTCCATCAACCTTACCTCAGACTCCAAGTTTGAGAAAAATAATGTGTTCTTGCCTGCAGAATTATTGTAGAACAGGCAGATAGCCACACATTGCACTGTTGTGAAAGACCACATTTACCTGGCCTGCACTTTAACAAAAATGCCTATTTTTTGGTCAATGTAAAAACAGCTACGTTTTACTAAATGCATGATTTTAAATCCCAAGTACTGCCAATAACAAACTTAGTTCCCATCTAAGTACTATGAGAACGTTTTAATATTTACTCAAATGGTGAAAAAATAAATGAATCACCAAGCAGATGGAAAATTACACCAGTAAGCACTGGGTATGGCAGATATATTGACAGGTTACAAATAAAAACTAGTTGAGTTTGGTGATAAACTCTTTAAATATATTTATTGCACACTTTTAAACTTATAAACATAGTTTTCAACAGCAATTTTGTTACTTTATAAATCATATGTGCATAATAACATTTTTTTTTTTTTTGTGGCGCCGGGGATCGAACTCAGGCCCTTGTGCTTACAAGGCAAGCACTCTAATCACTGAGCTAAATCCCCAGCCCCATAATAACATTTTTAAGGAAGATGAAATAACTTTTTTGTTGTTGTTTTGGGGTGTTGGGGATTGAACTCAGGGACTCATGCTTGTTAGGCCAGCGCTCTACCACTTGTGCTAAATCTCCAGCCCAAGATGAAATAACTTTTAAATCAAATAATTTATCCATGTAAGCCTAAAACTATTTTAGAGAGATTTAATTTGTTTCTACCTATTCTATTTAGAAGTGAATTTGCTCTACTGAAACAGTACCAGACAAGATCTTCGACTAAATTGTTGAACATTGTCTAATCATTTTATACACTTGTTCTCTGTTCCATTTGATGAGAATAGCTAAAATCCAATAGTTGAAGTGAATTCAACTTGACCCTAAAGCGATGGAACTTGTAAGGCAGGACTACAGAGTCTGATGTCTCTATTCAGTGAACAGCAACTCCTAAAAATAATTATGAGAAGTGAATGAAATAAGAAACACTTGGATGTTGATACATGTGGACAGTTTATAGAACCTAAAGAGATCATTTAGCATAATCTGCACAGCTTTGGTTACTGTGGGCTGCTATTTATTTAAACTGTGTCCTTAGAATAACAGTTTTATAATAAGCATCTTAGGTTAGTTACTATACATTATCAAACGATAATTTGATATTATTGTTTCAGAATATTTCAGATACTAGTCATTAGAAGATACATAAAAAGAGAGTTAAAAAACAAAAAATATGTGAGGATATGTATGTTAATTAGCTTGACGTAGCCATTTCACAATGTATACACTTATTAAAACACTATATACCATAAATGCATGCAAGTCTTACTTTTCAAGTAAAATAAATTTTAATAAAATAGAGATCTAATAGGCTTTAGAGAGCTTTATCACCCTGATAACAGTATATGACATTAGTACAAGAAGGTTTATTCCTATGAAACACAGTAAAATATAATAAAAATCTATACACAGCTAAGTATGTTCATAATTCTGGATATGGAGCTGAATCAGCACAGAAGCTGAGAGGCGCTGCATTAGGTGCTTCCTGACGTGGCAAGCGTGAAATGATGTCTAGGACAGAGACCTGAGGCATGGAGACCTCAGTGGAGTTGAAGTCTGGCCCAACAGCCTGTTGTAATGCATTTTGCTAACAGAGTCAATCTAAGTTTTTTAAAAAAATCTAAAATATAAGAATGGTATATTTTTAATGATCAATTTTCATCCTACATGGAGAAATATACATAGCTACTCAAGTTTAAATAACGATACTGATTAGATTAATGCTTTTGCAGATAAACCACTTATTCCAGAGGAAAAATACCCATCGCCTACACATTATTGCTTCATTTTATATTCTCTGAGTGTTTAAGTATATTTTTCCTTAATTCATGCAGTAATAAAATGGTAGAGATAGAGTATAAGCCCAGAAGGGATTTTTGAATCCTGTGCTCTTCTTAATAAATTTAGCTAACTACTTTGCTTAAGATTAAGCTACCTACTCTACATAAAATGTAGGTTATTATTCTGTTAACATGATCATTTCAAAACATAAGTCTAATCTTATCAACTCTATTTCATCTATAGTCTCCAGGCCCAAACTCCTAGAATCCAGAACTGTTGGTTGACTTGCCATCGCTCTTAGATGAAGGTTTGTTCCTCTTGACAGGATGCAAACACCTCACGGTCTCCTCCCGCCTACCTCTTCTCCCTCAGCTTGAACCGGCTGCCCGCTCTCATTACGGGAGCCACGTGTCCTGCCCGGTGTGTGGTACTAAAAGAGGCCTTGCAACCAGAGTGGCTGCCACATGCTGTGCCCTCCACGAGAAACATTCCTCCCGCTCTGTTTGCCAAGCCAAATCCTTCTCACCCTTTGGCTGAAATATCCCTTCCCCAGAAAAGCTTGCTTTCTTTTTCTTTTCTTTTTTTGTTTGTTTTCATTCTTTTGTTTTGTTTTGCAGTACTAAGGATTGAACCCAGGGTCTCTGCACTGATTTTATACATCCCTATCGCACCCCCCCCACAACAGGGTCTTGCTAAATCCCTACATTTCCCAGGCTGGGCTCAAACTTGGGATCCTCCTGCTTCAGCCTCCCAGAGTACTGGGATTACACAAGTATGCCACTACTCCCAGTTCAGAGAAGCTTTCTTGACTGCTCTAAAATTAGAACATGGTGCCTGCCTTTCGTAGTTCTTCCCTGGGTGCTCTTTCGTATTTTTTATATGGAACTTTGAGGCATATTTGTCTTCCTCACTAGACTGTCAACATTTTGTTCATGTTTGTATATTCTAGTTTCAACACAGAACCTTAATAAATATATCAAATGAATGAATTGGTTAATTAATTCCACTACAGTAAACAATTACAGAATTATTTAAAATTACAAATGCTTTATGATATTTATTTTTAAGCTTGAGAAATCCTTAAGACATGCTTCCTTTCCAGAATTACTGTATTTCGAGATATATTATGTTACAGTCATCATAGCACAAGTATCATAGTATTATTGCTAAATATTTTATTGTGGAGGAAACAAGCAATTTTAAACTCTGATCTACAGTGACAAGCATTTATTAAGATATTTCTTTGCATGCTGTGGGTTGAGCTGTGCGCTTCCTCAAACACTTGATCACTTTAAAATGAAAATGTTCTTTTTAAAGAGGATGCTTGTGGTCAAATGCCAAAACAAGAACAGATTAAACAGTGTTCTCTTTGTTTTGTCCTTTTTGTTGTTGTTATTAGCCTAACATTTAGCAGGGTGCTATCAGCAACTGGCTTCTATTTCAGAAACAAAAGAGACTTGAAATATCACGCCTTTGTCCCAGACATGCTCTGGGAGAAAGGGTGAAAGAAAAATAAATTCAAACATGTGTTTGAGTTTGACATGTTTGGTAATTTGTATACAAGCAATTGGATCTGGAGTCCAGTAGTGAAATATAGGTGATTCTCTGATGGTGAGTAAAATGCTTTCTGAGGTGGAAAAGGTGTAAAGATTAATTCTTGATTCTGCAAGACTTCAGCTCCTACTTGCTTGACCCAATTTTTTTTAATGTCTGAATCCATGGATTTAAAAAATCCACTGCGAGCTACCATCAATGTTAAAACTACTATACTAACAGAGAAACCTACAAATTGTGATTAGAGGCCTTTACATATGGACACTTGCTTAATTTTCTCTTTTTTTTAGTGCTGTGCTTCGTATTAGTCTTTTAAATTAATGATCTCCTCAGTGCAGGCCATGGACTGGCTTCAGAAAGCCCCACAGGTGCACATTCTCATACAATTAGGTGAACAGTTTCAGGAGTTATATAGTCACTAGAATTCTTCCACAGATCCTAGACTGAGAACATCTATTCAAGATAAATCCATCCAATTCATGTGTCTTAAATAGCCATGATTTATATCGCTTGTCATCTCTCTCATTATGATTTATTTTATATCTGGACTGTAATTATCAAAAGGGAGAAATAAAGGAAATGCTCAAGAGATTCATCATATTGAAACAAAACCTCTTCTTTTCCCCTTTATCTTCAGGCTATAATTTCTAGCCCTCAGCTCTATTGTTCATCGTGTTCTGTCCACTGTCTAGCAACCAGACAGAAGATGCTAGTCTAGGCTATTGTATAATTTCATGGCTGTTTGAAACAGCCTCTAGGCTGTTTCAAAATTAAAATAATTTCAATCTGTTCTCTTGAACATTTTTTCCTACAGGCAATTTTAAAAGTGTAGAAGCTGAAAAGCAATTGAAAGAACAAAAATATCACTTGGTTTAAAAAAAAAAAAACTTTTCTATTGTGAAAGAAATTTCTCATTATGGACTAGTCACTTACTTCATTCCAAAATTTGAATGTGGTTTCTTTTGTATTCAGTAGTGGAAAAAAGTTTCCATTGATTTAAAGGGGCCATTTTCCAAGAGTTCTCCAAGTAGCTGTATCTTAAACATTTTCAGAACAACCATCCTTTCTCATATGTAAATGCATAGTGCAATCGAAGCTGTCACTTATTTTCCACAGTAATGCTTATACCGGGACATATTTACAAGTATACCTGAGCTGGTTGTGAACACTTTGCAGAGGGTAGTAACTTTTACCAATATTCTACGCAACTGAAGAACAATCTTGTTAAACAGGTTCAGTTTCACAGTAATTCAGTGCACTATTAGGCAAAACAAACAAACAAAATCCTTAACCCTTAATCCAGAATCTTGCGTTAACCGACTACTACACACTCTGTCACCGTGCACGCATGTAACCACCAGTTCCCTCCAATTGTGCAGATGACGCTTCAGCCAAATGTTCTGTGGTATTCTGTGAGCTGCAGCCCCGCCTTGTGAGTCAGATTGTTGTTTGTGGGCCCCTCATGATGTGAATGTGAGGGCAGTATCTGATGTAGAGTACAAAATTTTACTTCTCTTTAGCACGCGCCTGTGTGGGTGAGGGGTGGGGGATGCGTATTGTCTTTGCTGGCATGAAAAATATGCTAGACAAAGACTCATTTGGGGAATAAAAACCCGAGAAGAAGGAAGTGCCCGACCCTCCCTGAAAGTGACCAGTGAGTATAGGGGAGGCAGTACTTCGTCTCCCCTGAGCCTGACCTGTGCTACGAGAGCCCACCACTCTGCAGCAGAAGGAACATTGCCAGGTTATATGCATTGGTCTACAAGCAAAAAATATTTTAGCATACATACATGTGTATTTTTATAACCACATGGATAAATAAAAATATAAAAACATATTCAAGTACATAAATGCACTGCTGCATCAATGTATTATGTTATAAAATACACACAAAAACAAATTAAAAATAAGACATAAAAATGAAATGTGTTATTTTAAAATAAATTTATTTTGAGTTAACAAAATGAACTTTTTACAATATGATAAAAAAATTTGATTTGGCAGCTTTATTAAAAAGTAATTCTTGGGGTTGGGAATTTAGCTCAAGTGGTAGAGCGCTTGCCTACCAAGCAAGCGCAAGGCCCCAAGTTCGATCCCCAGCACATCCCCTAAAAAGATACAATTCTTGTAGTTCAGAATATAATTCATTGATTTTTAGCACAGTCAAATTTACAACACCTTTACCATCCCCAGAAGAAACTCTGTATATTTTTGCAGTAGGTTAACATATCACCCACAACCCTGCACAACCACTAATCTACTTTTTGTCTCCCTAAATTTGTCCATGTTTTATAGTTCATATGTAGAATCACAAGAAGTGTGGTCTCTTGTAACCACCGTCTTTCACTTAGCATCTTTTCCAGGTGCGTTCACACTATGTCAGTACTTCTTTCCTCTTTATGGCTAGAAAATATTCTATTATATGGATATACTATGTTTTATTTATCCATTCATCAACTGATGGAAACTTGAGTTGTTTCCACTTTGGGTTATCATAAATGCTAGTGCTATGAATACCCACATATAACTTTTTGTGCAAAAATATTTTTCAATACACGAGTATTACTGAAATTGTTGATTCATATAGTGACTTTACGTTTAACTTTCTGAGGAATTACAAACTGTTTTCCAAAGTGGCTTCACTATTTCACATTCTCATCAGTGGTGTATGAAATGTGCAGTTTCTCCACATAATCCCAACACTTCATAGTATCTCTTTCTAATAAATCATTCTAGTCCATGTGATATTGTATCTCTTTATGGTTTTGTTGGCAAAAACTCTAAAGGGTAAAGATGTTGCGCATCTTTTCATTTGTTTAACATTTTTTAGAGGAATATCTATTCAGAAACTTTACCCATTTAAATTTGACTTCTTTTTTATTACTGACTCCTGAGTTGTAAGAAAATTTTGTATTCTGTATACAAGTTTCTTATCACACACGATTTTCAAATATTTTCTCAAACTTGTGAATTATCTTTTCACTTTATTTGGTGTTTGAAGAACAAAAGCTTTCAACTTTAATGAAATCTAGTTTATTATTTGTGTCCCTTGTGCTTTTGGTCTCGGATCTGAGAATACTTAGTCATATTTTTATCTTGATAATTCTATAATTTCAGATATTACCATTAGTCTGTCATCCATTTGGAGTTAATTTGAGTGTGTGGGCTTCAGTCTGACTCTTTTGCAGAAATGTAGTGGCAGTTATGTAGCTGTCCCAGTTCCATTTATTGAAAAGTCTTTAATAGTGGAAGAATTGAAAAAAATCTTCTTCTCATTGAATTATCTTGTCACCTTCGTTCAACAGTTATAAGGGGTTCTTTCTGGAATCTTAGTCCAATTCCGTTGATTTATGAGACATGATAAAAAAATACAGTGCATGTTTTAAAAGACATACTGCTGGGGCTGGGGATTTAGCTCAGTGGTTAGAGCGCTTGCCTGAATAAGCACAAGGCCCCAAGTTTGATCCCCAGAATGAAAAAAAAAAAAAAGAAGACCTACTGCTGTTAATCCTCCTCAAAAGACTCCCCTTCTCTTCACACATACTTATCCAATACTGCTTGCCAGTTGGAGCAGTTCTGGAAGTCCTCTTTCACAAGCATCTTTAGCTGTGCTGTCATGGCTGCCTTGGTGTTTGAATTGATTCAAAAAGTTTACCTTTCAGGGCAGAGGACCTGAGTTCTATCCTCTGCATCATCCTCCCCCAAAAAGTTTACCTTTCATGTTCATTTTGATTTTCTGGAAGAGACAGAAGTTGCACAGTGCTAGATCAAGTGAATAAATTGGATAAGGGTACATCATAATGTTTTTATTTGAGAGAAATTGCCGTAAGTGCTTGATCAGCGTATCGTGATCATGATGCATGGTGAATGTTTAAATTTACAAATTTATTATGGCAAGACACATTGCCTTTAAGGCCTTTTGTTCTGAATATACCTAACCTATCATTCTTTGAACATACTGAGCCCATCATTCTGTCTTTTACTATAGTGAGTTTTTTACTTTAAACATTCACCATAAAGTTGGATCACCCCTTATAGATGCTGTCTTTATGCAAGGGCTGCACTGTTTTGACTACTGCAGCTATATAGTAAGTTTTGAAATCTGACTCCTCTTCCTACCTCAGTATATCTCCATCGGATTTATGCTATGTGACCCTTGATGTAGAAACTGGGCTTAAATGCTGGTGTCTATTCATCTTTCAACTATTATTATAGTTTATTTACTTTCTTGTATTTTTATTTATTATTCGTATTATTGTATTTATTATTTAATTTATGTGTAGAAGCTCCTGTTTTCTATTGCTGATTTCTTCCATTGTAAGTGTTTCTTTCTGGTACAACAGATAGGTTTTTACCTACTGATGTGCAGAAAGTTTTGAAGTGTACATATTTATTTTTTTTCTTCTGTTTTAAGTTTTCAAATTAACTTCCCAATTTATATCCTTTTGCACTAATTTCTCAGTCCTTTCAGTATCATTTTCTCACTGAAATGATGGTAATGATTTCCTTTTAAGTTCAAACATACGTGAGAGAAACTAGATGCCTGTTTTTCTGTGTCGGGGACTGTGATGCCTCCAGCTTTGGTCTTTTTGGCCAGTATTGCTCTGGCCATTCTGGATCTTTTGTGCCTATGAATTTTAGGATCATTTTTTCTAGTTCTATGAAAAATGTCATTGGTACTTTGATGGGAAATGCATTGACTATGCAGATTACTTTGGGTAGTATGGACATTTTAAAGAATATTCTTCCAATCTCTGAACTTGGGAGTTCTCTCCATCTTTTACTATCATCTTCAGTTACATCCATCAGCATTTGGTAATTTTCATTGCACAAGTCTTTCAATTCCTTAACTTTATTCCTAGTATAGTTTATTTTATTTTATCTTTAAAATGTTAGGTATGGTCCTTCTATGCCTAATTTATTCAGGGCCTTTACCATGAGGAGATATTGAATTTTATCAACTGCTTTCTCTGCATCTGTTCAGGTGATCATGTGAGTTTCATCCTTTTTTTCTATTCATGTAATGAAGTATGTGTATGGATTTGTGTGTGCTGAACCACCCTTATATCACAGGAATGAAACCTATTTGATCATTGTATATGATCTGTTGGTGTGCTGTTGAATCCAATTTGGTATTATTTTGTTGATGATTTTTGCATTTATGTTTAACAAGGTTTTGGTCTATAGTTTTCTTTCTTTGTGTATCTTTGTCAGATTTTGGTAGCAGAGTAATGATGGCCTTGTAGAGAGAGTTTGGCAGACTTCTAGCCCTTTGAATTCTGTAGAATGGTTGAAAAACAATGGTGTTCGTTGTTTAAAAATTCGGTAAATTTCAGCTGCAAAGATATCCAGTTCTGGGCTTCTCATTGTTGGGAGACTTTTTATTACTGATTCAATCTCATTACTTGTTATTTGTATATTCAGCTTTTAAAAATATCATCTTGGTTTAGTTTGGGTAAGTCATAGGTGCCCGGATCTTTTTCCATTTCTTATGGATTTTCTGATTTATTAACATATAGTTTTTCAAAATAAACCCTAATGATACTTTGTATTTCTGTAGTTTCAGTTGTGTAATCAGTTCTCTCTCTCTCTTTCTCTTTCCTTTTTAAATTTTATGTTATTTAATTAGTCTAGCTGAAGATTTGTCAATTTTGTTCAACTTTTGAAAGAAACAATCTTTTAATTTATTGATACTTTCTATTTTTTTCTCATACTCTCATTTATTTCTGCTGTTATTTATATTATTTCTTCTACTAACTTGGACTTGATTTATTCTTGATTTTCTAAATTCTTGAGATGCATTATTTGATTATTAATTTGAAATCTATCTTTCTTTAAATATAGTCACATATTGCTGTGAGCTTCCCTCTTGGAACTGCTTTGGCTGCATCCCACAGATCTCAATTTTTATTAAGCTTAAGATTTTAACTTTCTTATCTTCATTTGTCTCAAGAAATGCATTAACTGCTTTTCTGAGTTCCTCAGTGAGTCACTATTCAGAAGTGTGTTGTTCAATCTCTGTGTATTTGTATAATCTGTATAATTAGTTGTATAATTTGTAGAATGGTGAAGTGAATTTATTGTAGGCAGTATATTTTCAGGTGTTGCTTTTTAAATCTGTTTCAGTCAATATGTATCTTTTAATTGGAGAATTAAGAATTAATATAAATCAAGAGTTAATTTATATTCAGTATTATTGTTGAAAGTTATGAATTCATGCTGTCATTTTATTGATTTTCTCCTAGATGTTTTGGGTAATTTTTTGTTCATTTCTTTCTCTCATTCATGTTTTTTGTTTGATGGATTACTGTACTGCTAATATTTGATTCTTTCCTGTTGCTCTTTTATAATTTCCTCTTCTAGCGTTATTTATAATTTCACCTGATATTGTAATGATGATTATCTTCCTTTCAGTTTTGTTTGTAGGATCCTGCTAGGGAACTTTGGTAACCCTGTTTTGACAGTTATTAATTCTCTCTGTTTTTGCTTAACTGGAAAGTCTTTATTTCTGAAGGATTGACCAGCTAGACCTAGTAATATTTTTTGGCAGTTATTTTTCTTTCGGGAATTGAAATGCATCATTCCATCCCCTTCTTTGTTGTAGAGTTTCTGTTGAAAAATCTGCCATTGGTCTAATTGGGTTGTCTTAAATGTAATTTAGTGCTTTTTTCTTGAAGATTTGAAATTCTTTGATGGGTGCTTTTGGTAGTTTGACTATAACATGTCAAAGTGAAGATCTTTTCTGGTCATGTGTATTTGGAGATTTTTAAGCTTCCTGTAAATGGATATTCATGTACTTCTCCTAATTAAGGAAGTTTTTTGCTATTATTTCATAGAATAGGTTTTCTATTAACCTTCATTTCTTCCCCTTCAGATATGTTAGTGATGTACATATTTGATTATGTAAAGGTGTCCTAAAGATCTTGAATGCTCTTTTCATTCTTCTTTTTCTTTTTGTGTAAATGTGCTAATTTAAAGAACATGTCTTTAAGCTTCTGCTTGATATAGTCAAAGACTTGGACTGAAGTTTTTATTTGACTTATTGAGCTCTTCATTTTCAAGATAGCTGGTTTTTTTTAATTAATTTTTATTTTTTTACCAAGACCATGCATTGGTACATTGTATACATAATGATCCCATTTATCATGGTTATTTTGTACATGATGTATCTTGGTTCCCCCACTTCCCCACCCTCCCTTCCATTCCCCCCTTTCCTTATTTACAGCAGGTTTATTTACATTTTTCCATTTTTTTTCCTTTCTCTCCCTTTTCCCTTCCTTCTTTTCCCCTTCTAGTTCTCCCCTCTTTTGAATATTATCTTTCTTTTACCTAATATCTATTATGCTTCTTTGTCTTTATGTACACTTATGGTTTCTTATATCAGAGAATGTGGACTAGTCCAACCACTATGGAAATCAGTATGGAGACTCCTCCAAAAACTAAATCTAGAGGTTCCATTTGATCCAGCTATTCCCCTGCTTGGTATCTTCCCAGGAGAATTGAAAACCTCATACCATAGAGATATATGCACAACCATGTTCATAGCAACACAGTTTATAATAGCTAAGTCTTGGAAACAACCCAAATGCCCAACAATTGAGGAATGGCTAAAGAAGATGTGGTTTTTCTACACAATGGAGTACTACTCCACCATAAAAAAAGATAAACTAGAGTCATTTATGGGTAAATGGATGCACCTTGAGAACATACTCTTAAGTGAAATAAATTAGTCATGCATGAGTACACATCAAGATTTCTGTTTGGTTCTTTTTCAAAAACTATCTCTTTGCTAAATTTCTCACTCATGTCCTGCATTTTCTTCCTAATTTCATTTACCTACTTATCTGTATTCTCTTGGATCTGAGATTTTTAGAAATAATTCTTTTGAATTCTTTATAAGGCATTTCATCCAATTCGTTATCTTCTGAATCTGTTAATAAAGAGTTATGATGTTTGTCAGGTGTCATATTATCTTTTTCATATTTCATGTGTTCTTATTTTAAATTTGCATATCTGGTAGAACAGATATCTCTATCACTTTTATTGGAAAGTAATTTTCTCTGAAGATGTGTCTTTAGGCATTAGTCTGTTCTTTTTTAATGCAGTGGTAAATTTATTTCCCACTGGAAACTATAGTGTAATAGCACTATAGTATTTTGCCTGTTAATAGTGAGTTTGGGTACAGTGAATATCATATTAGAACTGTGAAGACCCACTGTCTCTAGATTATGCAAGAATGGAGACATGCTATCAGTTCAGGTTGGTGAGGTATAGACAGCAGAGTGTGTGAGGTGCACCCTATGTGGCTATTCCTACAGAGGGAGGTGTGGCTCCTATTGGGTGATCAGGGTTTCCTCAGGTACTGCTGGGATTATCTCTTTTACTTGTAGGGGGTCTCTGAAATTGACTGCATCAGTAGTGACACAGGACCTGAAGTACTTGTCCTCTGACTAGATAGTAGTGTGATTCAGGTGTTTCAGGTTATAGGGGGACACGAATCATAACCCCTCCGCTGTGGTGTTCATACCCAGTTTTGTCAGAAGTGTGTGAACAGAGTGCAGGGTGACCAGTGCTGGGATCTGCTTAGGTGCAGTGGAAACAGGATTTGTAGTGTCCTCTCCAATACTATTGTGGGTGTGCCCATCTAGGGGTGGAGCCTCAGCATCCCCGCACCTTCTCACCGCCAGGGTGTGTGCATGTGGGTACAGGACTATGGTTGGGGTTTTTCTCCTCTTGATTTTTCCAACTGTCATGTGTACAGGGATGGAGCTGAAATGGGTCAGAGATGGATTCAGGGGAAACTCCTCTCAGCTGGCGTTCCTGAGATCAGTGGAGGACAGAACATGGCTAGCACTGGGAAGTTTCTTTCCAGACTGCTCAGACTGTGTGCCCTGTGGGCAGGTCAGAGTCAGAGCTGTGGCGTTGTTCAGAAGCACTGCAGCATGTCCCTGTGGACGGTGGGGTAGTGGAACCACAGGCCCTGCCTTATTAGTGAGAGGTACCCTCGGGTGGTGCTGGGGGAGAGGTAGCAAGGACCACGTGAAGGGCTGCTTTTAGCCCTTGCACTGGTGTGAAACCACACACTCTTGGCCACTCACTTGGTCTCATCTCTTGTTTTTGAGGGTGGCACCCTCTGTTGTCCTGCATGTGGCAACATCCATGCCCTGCAGAACAATGTTCTCAGTGGGTTTGTGTAAGAGTCACTACACTGAGCCAAGATTCATTTGGAAGGCCAGTGCAATGGAAAGCCTATGGAGTCCCAGAGATGGGAATCTGCAGTGTTCCTGACCCCTAGAGCAGTCAAAATTCAGACAATAGGCCTTTTCTCAGGATGACTCCTGGCTACAGCCCTCTGGGAGTTCTCTGGGAAATTATGTGAACCTTCTTTGAAAGACAGGCTACTGTGTAGATTTCGGATTACTTATGCAGTTAGGCTACAAGCTGGTAAAGATTGTGAAGCTTTCTAGTTGCTAGGACTGCCAGTGTCTGCATTGATGGAGTTTGCTGGAACCCTCTCACCTTTACTCCTACAGAGGGGCGATTCCTTCTCCCTTGGCTATGGCGCCAAGGTAGCAGGTGCTGCGATATTTTGTTTCTCTTTCTATGCTCTTGTCCCAGGTCTCTGGATATTATAAGATTTCCATATTATAAGGTTTCCATTTTTAAACCCTTTCTGTGATGTGGATTTTTCAGTTTTGCCTTGTAGTTATACCAATTTGTTTTTACATTTTTGAGACCATGTTCTTAGGCACCTACAAGTTTGAACTTTTTGCTTTTAATTGAATATTTGTATTATTTTATAGAGTCCATTGTATGGTCACTGATAATTTTTTCCCTAATATCTATTTTGTCTTTTTTTAAGATGATTGTACAGATTTTGTTTATTTTATTATGTTACTGTTTGCCTTGTATTTCTTCCTAGAACCTTTAAATGCAAAGGGATTTGGCTGCCTCCATCTTTTAGCTGGAAAATTGAGTACTTCATATTAATTGTGTTTACTGATATATGAAAATTTGTTTCCAGAAACTTACATTGTGATTGATATTTATAGCAGTTTTTGAATGCTTCATTTTTCTCCATTTAGTTTTAGTTTCTTGGTTTGCTTTTTAAAATTTTTTTCGGTCTACTTTATTTTTTTCTGTCTACTTTAGACTTATACACAGTATTTCTATTTATTTAGTAGCTACACTTAAATTATTAACATGCATGTTTAGCTTCATGACGTCTAAAATTAACCAAGATTTCTCCACTCATCCTGCGTAATACAAAGACTTTATACGTGTAAATGCCCCTGGCATGTTACAAGAAAAATGCTGGGGATATTTACAATTCTAACTTTTTTGCAAAAGCAGTAATTCTGAAATTCAAAGCACTGTGAAGCAAAAATAAATTCAATTTACTCAACAAGGAGGGGCATAGTCATTAAAGAAATAGCTCCAGAAATAGAATTTAAAATGGAAACCTAGATTTATCCTAATGATTTTCCCCACAATCTTTTTTAAGTTTTGTATTTTATGGAAGTTCAAACAGTCCTGATTATTTCAAAGATTAAACACAATTTCTATTATTTGCTTTCAGCAGAGTTGCATGATGATATTAATTATAGCCCACACATAACCACACATATGTCTAGAAATGAACAAAACCATTTAGAACAAAGTAAAACCCTGGAAGCCATAAAAGAAGTTTCTGAGCCATAATAACAAGACAGCAAAACAGAAAGATATAAAAAGTCACTCTCATTAAAAAAAAATGGCATCTTGAAATCTTCCTAACTTAGGGGTTTATCACTTCATAATCTCCATAGCAAAGTACCTCCCTATAAATATTTCATTCTAAGCTAGAACATGGTGCTGATCATACAAAGAGCTGTAATAACTGTGTCCATTTTTAAATAGCTGACAAAACCAATTTTCCATGATTTAGAAAGGCAGGGACCACAACGATATTGATGTTCAGTAGGCAATACTGAGAATTTTATAAAATAGGTGCATAATAACTTCTGTGAAAGAAACTTGCTAGCTTTGCCAAGTGGGAGGGGACAGATGATAACAGAGGCACAGTGAGCTGAGACCAGCAGATATGAGGAAAAACTATTTTATATATCTCATTAAACTAGGAGTGGTGGCAGAAAATCAATCAAACTGTCTCCAATTAAATTACCTAAAAAAAAAAAAAGAAAAAAGAAACAGACTAAATCAGTATATTTAAAAGGTGCTTTAATCCAAAGTGCTATGAGAGGGGTCATGCTTCTAATTTACCTGTGGGCATGACACATTTTCCAGTGGTACTCAATAAAAGAAATGTGAATTAGGGTAGCTGTATAATTTTTAATATCTACAGGTTCTAAACTGTTTGACATTTAATTTGACATTTCAATTTCTGACAATACAAGAGACATGCACTTAGATACTTACTTAGATGTACAAAAAATAAACCTAAATAAAATTCTTTCTTATTAAAATTGCTGATAGGAAAGAAGTTTAGTGAAACACTTCAGTCTGTTTCATTTACAATAGAAAAATGTAATCTCACTTTTCAGCATTAAGAAGAGTATTTTTTATTATTGAAGATGGACACCCATCTGAAATAAAAGTGGCCTAGCATTTTCTGATATCACAGTGACTAATATGCACTATAATAATACATGCCTGCCAGGTGTTTACAACTCTCCCTCTTCATTAAAAACTACACTTGCCAAGCATGATGGGCATGCCTGTAATTCCAGTACTCTTAGAGGCCGAGGCAAGTGGATCACAAGTTTGAGCCCAGCCTGTGCTATGTAGCAATTTCTCGTCTCAAAATTGTTTTTGAAAAGGGGCTGTGATGTAGCTCTGTGTGAAGGTCCTGGGTTCAGTCTTCAACACCGGGGTGGGGAAAGGTAGGCATACTTAGTTTTAAAAGTACATTATTCCAGTCAACTATTTTTGAAAGTGAACTAACTCTTTTCTCTTTAGTCCTATTTAAAAGACAGTTCAAAAATGTTCAAGTCATGTCTTCTTGTAGGACCAGTGATTATGAATCTGTTCTAATGAAGTGTTTGAAAGATTTGACCGTTTAAATAACATTTACCATTTTTCTTAATTAAAATTTTAATAGATACGATAGGCAGAAAACTTGGAAACTACCTAACAGTATAAAGGAAAAAATATCCCTCAAATCACTGGAACATTTCCCTCATTGTCTCCTGGCTCCACCACTAATTTCAGAATATTGTTCTTTGGCAGCTGTTTTGTCTGGACCCTAGAAGGGAGGTATAGAAAGGATGGGCTGGCGGGAGCCGGACCGAGCAGGGTAAGCATATCCGTTACACATAACAGACACAGGGCCCAGAGCCACTGTGCTTAGGGACCCACAGAACATTTTCAATTTAATTTCCTAATCAGAAGAAAATTGAAATTAATACTAAATATATACTATTGAATCCAAAGTAGGCATAAAGTATAACTTTTAGTATTGTTTTTTGGAGGAAAGGTAGACGTACTGAGGACCTATGAAAATCAGAAGGCAACCTGTGGATGACATCTGTGTACAAGTGGTAGTAGATTGCCTGGAGCCTAACAAGCGAAGCGACGGTTAAAAGCTGGAAATGCGAAGTTACGGAGGGCTTGAAAGACTTTAACACAGTTCGCGTGTGCGTGGGTGAGTGCGTGCGAGACTTTTGGCTTACGGTAGGGTTTCAGGAAGAGAATTCGTGTAGGAAGGAAAAAGCTATTTGGCATTAGAAGTAGGATACTCAGTCAGGAGCCTTTTGCAGTGGTTTAGATAAGAGTTAAAGAGATCACAGAAGGAAGAATGAGAGAAGCTGGATGTTACAAACATTCAGGTAGATATGTGCCCACGCAGTTTAAATGACATGCAGAGAAGTTTCCTTGTCCCGAAGCCCCCGAAGTCATATGTATATAGTTTGAGATGTGGAACCGGGTCAGTGTTGTTCTCAAGGCACTGAACACTCAAGAAAGCACGAGTCAGTCTCTTGGAAAGGTGTTAAACCTGTTACATGCAGAACTGCATCATGGACCAAACCTTCCCAATTACCAAAGCAAATGCCCACGGCCTGAGGGCTTGACCAATGATTGATTATTCTGGATAGCAAAACTGAAGCAACAAAACATAAATTACAAGCTAATCTGAAGTGAATTTTGAGTGATTAATTTTTTTTCTTAATTGGGAAATCTCTGCCTGTATTCTATAATCATTTAAAGAGTCATATTTATGGGCCATCATAACCCATGTATTTAGTTATATGTACCATTAATTCCTGTCATATACAAATTTGCGGAGTCCACTTATGTTGTGGTTTTCTGAGCTGAGTAGTTCATA
>PVJO010000864.1:95522-202489 GCA_004026905.1 Hystrix cristata
GTCGCTCTCAGTGTCTCCCTCGAAGTGCGTCTCACGTTTCTCCCTACTGTGCTCCTGTCTTGGCAGCAGCCCTTCCGGGAGCCCGCGCACACACGTGCGCCCTCGGCGCGCCTCGCTCAGCTGGCGGCGGCGGGCGCGGACGGATCGGAGAAGCCCCGGCTGCTGTCCCGGACGAATTCTTCCCCCGCGGCCTCCGGCACACCCCACCCAGCAGCGGACCGCCCCCTCCAGCCTGGCTGTGCAACTGGTAGGAATCCCTGAAGACTCCCCTAATAGGCAGGCTAAATGCACCGTTCTTGTAGGATTAGCCGATTTAAATGCTCTGAATAACTCCGATAGCAGAACGCTCCATGTTCACCCAACGCAGCCCAAATGCTACGGGGTTATATTGGCCCCAAGACAAACAGCACATCTGATAAATCTTGGGCTTAGTATTTAATAGCCTCGTAAATTGTTATCATCTAAGGGCCTGGAAAATACATCAACAGGTGCATCGGTCTCTTCTAGAGATGAAAATCCCTACAGCATTCTTTAGCAGTGTTCTTCAACCTTTTACCTTCTAGGCTCGGTCACTATGCAATTTATGGTACTTGGCTTCTTTGTTTGAGTCTAGCCAGTGTCCCTTTCTCAGGTTGTTTTCTTCATGTTTTGTCCAATGTTTTCTTCTGACCACTCATACAAATGACTCGAGAGTTAGCGACACCAAGGCAAACCTTGCTGACTCTATGTACTGCGTTGATTTCCCTTCTATTTATTATGACTCCTGTGGGTGGCCTTGTTGCCCGTTTTCTTCCACTAGCTGCAGCTGTGTTTGATACTTTAGAACCTGGCTGCCGAGGAAAACAAGCCAAATACTTCTAAGGTCAGAGGAAGGTCAAGTCTGGAACGCATGCCAAAAAAGTAAAAAGAGTGTGTGTGTGTGCCCATGCACACACTATACCCTTTGCAAAGGTACTGTTCTGTAAACATAGGTGGGAATAATTATTCCTGTTTGTCTCCTGTGCCTCGTTCTATCTAGTTCTGTGTTCTCAGATTGCAGCTGATCAAATGGAAGATACGGTAGCCCGAAGAGACCAATAACCTACAGGCAGTAAGGGGAAGATTCATAGTTCCTTCCCCAAAGGCTCTTACAGGTTATCTGATTTATATTTTAATCAATTTTCAGGATGCAGAGCTTGTTTTTGTGGCTTCTCTGAACTTATACAAGCCTTTGTGCATGGAAAAATTAAAATACCTTTTTTGGAAATCATGTCCTCAAGTTTTGATATCATCTTTTACTTAACTGTCAGTGAATGCAATCGCCAAGTTATCTAACTGTAATATGCATCTTTAATAAGGAGCTACTTCTTTATCATGTGTCGCACTGAAAGTCAACATTCCCTACTAAGAGCTATAGGCTGGGCGTATTGCTCCACAACATTAGTCAGAGCCTCCCTCCCCTCTACTTGGAAGCACGGCAAACCTGCCCCATATTTTTGATAACCCACGACTGTGGCCTAATGTCAGTGAAAGCCTTTAGGATTAGTCATGCCTGGTGCTGGCCCTGGGTGTTTACCAAGTTTGTGTTCAAAGCCAGATACATGATATGGAGGAATAATTTTTTGGTTTGTTTTTTTAGAGAATTTTTTTTTAATGTAGCAAATGCAGTGGCTTTAAAACTTACATACTTCTCAATCTTTTTTTCCTAGAATTTTCTTTTATTCAGATTAGAAAACATGGACTAAAAATCATTCTATGATAATGCCTTTCTAATGAGTAAAATGTATTCCTTAAGTAAAAATTGAACTTAACTATAAAGTTTCATGTTGATGTTACTACATATACTGTTAGCTGTTTTTGTAATTCTACAGATAGGGTTTCCGTCCTTAGTTTAGAGGGATGCCCCTTTCCTGGCATATTTTAGTTTCCACAACTTTTTGCAAGGTTTTTTTTTTTTTTAATGTGAATGGAGCAAGATCTGAGTATTACATAGGTACTACCGGTTGGAGGCTAACCATGCTTCCAGACGGATAGGGTGTGTGGAGGGTGTAGAAGAATCAGGTGAACCATGCATGGGAGCCCGCTCTTACAATGCTGAAGCAGGATGCAAGTTTGAACCCTGCCTGGGCAACTTAGCAACTTAGTGAGACCCTGTCTTAAAATTAAAAAAAAAAAATGCTTGGGAAAGCCCTGGGTTCAATCCTCAGTACCGAAAAAAGAAGGAGGATAAGAAGGAGAAGAATCATCCAGGGGAAAGGGTAGTCTGCAAACCTAATAACCTAAATGTGACATGATTGTAACCTGAACCTTTCAGATAATTAGTTTCTTTCCCACATCAGCATCCTAGTGTTTCTCAGAGCACATAGGCCAAAAACAAATAGGAAGGTGAGCTTATAACTCAAGTTTAATGGATCTGATGAAGCAATTTCTTGTGCAAATGAGAGATTATATAAATTTATATTTAAAAACACTTAATGGGCATTCAAGAAGTTTTAGCTGAATCAATAAAGTATATAAATGCTTATAATTTACTATTTTTGAATGTACTGATAGTGAAAGTTACTTTCTAATTTTTATTCTGCTAAAGAATGACTAAATGGTTTATGTTCTATATACCTGAGTAAAGAAAAATTTGCTTACTATCTTTGAACTTGAAGAAAAATGTTGTGTCCTTACACCTAAATTCTTACAGGAAAAAGCCACAGTAATTAAAAAAATATAAAACATGTAATTTATATTAATAGCCCCTTCCCTGACATTGATATATATACACATATACATATGCATACGCACATACACACACACACACACACACACACACACACACACAAACACACACATACTTAGTAGTGGTCATTTGGTGCTTTTCTAAATCCAAAGGATGCATAATGTACTATCTTCACTTGGCTTCTCTACTTATTGCTCTGGTCTAAATACAAACTTCACTTCCCCTGCAGTTTACACACAGTTACAGTCTGCATAATCTCAAACTTCACTTTAGTGTTTCTAATCATCTTGATTTCAGATATGAACCCAAAAGACTTTCATTTCTAATGTGTTCAAATATATATATATATATTTGTAAGCATTAAACTCCTTTCATTTGATTTTTCAATATCTATTTATTTTACATGTGTTAAAAAAATTAAAACTAACATTCAAGTATGTTCTTGGGGAATATTTTTTCCCCAAAGAAAAGTCAAATAATCTCACATAATAGGTGATCCACTAAAAGGTAAGAAAGAGGAAAGGAGCAGATTATAAAGCTAGACAACTGGCTTAAATCCATACTATAAGAGTCGTACAATTTCTGGTACAACTAAAAAGTTGTTTAACACTGAACTCATGTAATTTTGAACATGTTTCAGACCCCTACCATCCACGTGGGTCCTGAGCAGCTAGTTCGATTAACGATACAGCCCACTTTTGCTAAAGGACAGACTGATGTTCCAGGGAGAAAATGCTGGTGTCTAGTTAGCTGTTGAAAGACGAAGTCACCAGTCCATTTCATATGAAGACCTGAAAGGCCCCCAAACCAGAGCAAGTGACAGCTATTGCCTGGTGGTCCCCAGACAGCCTGTACAAGGCTCTTCCTACCTGGAGAACAATGTGAGCTTCTGCAGCTGCTGCAGTGACAATGAACAGTTTGTGTGGTTGAGCCAGGCTGCTACATTCTCAAGTGGACTTCTTGTTATGTTTTAAATATGAGTACTAATACTCAACTCTAAAGGTAATGATACTCAATTTTAAAGCTTTTAAAAAATTCTATGTAAGCTGGGCATTGTGGTGCACGCTTGGGTAACTTAGTGATTTAGTGAGCTCCTTCTTCAAAATAACAAAATAAAAACCCTACTATAATAGTAATAATAATAATAATAGTGATAATAATGATACTTAAACATATGGCATTGTGCTTGTGTGAGGTATTGATAATTAAGGAAAGAGCACGTGTTTAATTTCTCTGTCCAAGTCATCTCTTTTATTTAGCTGTTCCTGACAAAGTTAAGGTTAGGTCATTGTTCAAAAGAGATTATCCAGTAGCTGATGACATTGTGCTAGTTAATACCAAATGATGTTCATTGAAACAAAAAAATTACTGTTAATAAAGTTAATTTGCTTTAAAGTCCTCCCTATCACCCAATATAAAGTATTCTTTCTTTCAACACTAGGTTACTCTACGTAATACATGTATATAAATGCTTTCTTTATAACATTATCTTTTTAATCAAAGCCTAATGTGAGATAGAATTATAGTACTAAAAATGAAACAAATTTAATTATTTTAAAATTGATATTTAATGTGTGACTGGCCCTGAAATATGCTTGAATATTTCTGTGTGAAAACATCAATGTTAACCTTTTTCTCCATTTCTTCTAAGTGAAAGATGTATTACTAAATCAAGGCTAACTCCAGCTAATCCTGTAATTTTTCGGGTTTTAGTTTAAATGTTATTTCCTTCAGGAAGATTTTCTTAGCCAGGTAAATCCAAACTAAGTCTATTATGTTCCTTTTTAACAGAATGAATTTTTCTGTTAAAAATTGTAATTATTAATTTAATTGGGTGATTGTGTTCCAATATATAACCTGTGAAGCAAGAGACTTCTGGAATACACTCAATACATATATATATATATATATATATATATATATATATATATATATAAAATTATATATTATATATATACACACAAATATATGTATTTATACATAAAAAATACATATATGACAAATATATATGACAAGTATATGTATTTATATAAACCACAAATATATATATATGTCTAACACAAATACACATATGTAACAAATATGTATTATATATAAATGAATCAAGCAACTGAATGAGTATAAGTAGATATGAACTTATAAAAATTATAAAAAAGCATTCATATATTAAGTGAAACTTTAGGGTAATATTTGTATTTTTGTTAATTAAAAAATACATGCTCATGGAAGGCAATTTGACAAATCTAGATCCCTGTACAGGAGAATCATTTGTTATTTTATTACTCAGAGGTGACCATCATTTAAACAATTATACTTATTTTCAGTCATTTTCCTTTTCGTTAGTCTTCTCTTTAATAAAAGTTATATGTGTATTTGTGTGCATATCTGTATGTTTGTATCTGTAAGTATGTCTGTGCGTGTATTTGTGTGACTATGTACATGTATATGTGGGGTGTAATAAAAACACTAAATGTTTAAATTTTTAAAAAAGGGGGCTGGGGATTTAGCTCAGTGATTAGAGTGCTTGCCTTGCAAGCACAAGGGCCTGAGTTCGATCCCCAGCACCACAATAAATAAATAAATAAATAAATAAATAAATAAATAAATAAATAAATAAATTCTTAAAAAAGATATTATGGTACAAGACACATTGCCATTAATCCTCCTGAGTGTACTCTGTTCACTGCAAACACACTTTGCCGCTTTCCAAGTCGGTTCTGGAACTCCTCTTTTGTGAGTGTTGTTAGTTGCGCTGTCCTGGCCGCCTCAATGTTCTGAACTGACTCAGAATGTTTATCTTTCGTGGTCTTTTTGACCATGTGGAAGAGCCAGACATTGCAGAGCGCCATATCTCGTGAACAAGGTGAGTGAGGACACACCATAATGTTTTTATTTGACAGAAATTGAATAAATGTTTTGAAGCATTTCAAGATATCGAGGCAGCCATGAAAAGACAGTCAAGAAAGCAGACTTCCAGAACTGCTTCAGAAAGTGACAAGAACGGTGGGTTAAGTGTGTTAGAAGTGAGGGGGAGTATTTTGAGGGGAATTAATGGTGATGTGTCTTTTACTGTAATAAATGTTTAAAATTTAAATATTCACAGTATCTTTTAATCACACCTAGTATGGTTGTGTGCATGTGTTTGTGTGTATGTGTGTGTGTTTGTTTATAAGAACTGCCAGAGTAATATCTGTTACTACCTATATCAAAATGATGAGGTTAATTTCTTTTTATAGGTAATCTGTTTTTTTTAAAATTGCTATCCTCAAATATCTGTGTTTGAAATTTCTCCCAAAAGCATCTTCAAAATTTACTCATCTGATTCTCAGGGAAGATGATAGAAAGAGCTATTTTACTTATTTAGGAGATTAAGTCAACTTGACCCTATCTATTACATACCAAAACATGTATTATCATATATATTTATATATCTATAATTACGTATGACATATTTGTGTGCATTTTATATATATTATACACACACACATATTTTGTGGGGTATCGTGTCATACCTGGGAATGTCATTCTGTTACAGTCCTACAGCATGCACAGAAGTTTTTCTCTGAAAAGTCTGTAAATGTGGTTCAGTGTTCAAGAGAGTGATGGTGGAATAGAAGTGTGAGGCCTACCTGATAAGTGACTCTTTGTGGGGAGCCTGCTTTTGTTTTGTTTTTGTTTTTTTTTTCCCTGAAATCTCATGATGTAGCATCTTTATCCTGTTAATTTAGAAGACAAATCATCTCTGTAATGCACATTTGCAGTTATTCATGCCTCCTCCCACTTCTGGGAAGCTTCTTCAATTGATTCCTATTATTCGGTTAGACTGAGGAGCAATCATACTTTTTTTATTGTTTGGTTACTTTTTCCTCTGACCTCCACATTTCAGCTCATTATGTTTACCTCTTTGTCTTTTTCTTCATGTTGTAAGCACTTCTCAGGTTTGTATTTACCACTGATCTGATTTTCTGAAATATAAATTCCTTTGTTGTCTCCAGTATAGATTTTAATTTTGTTACTCTTTAATTTCTACAATCTCTATTTATCCAACTTTCTTTTTATTCATTCCATTTTTTTTTCATTTATTTTGGTCTCTCCCTTTAGCTTTGGCTTTTATTTTTATCAGGCCAACATCTTATGACTTTTGAACATGCCAAAGCTTTTTTTTATAAAATTTTATTTGTGTTCTTGTAATGTATCATGGTTACCATGCTAAGTGTATTAATAACATTTCCTTTCAATTTTCTGTAGTATGTTGTTATCGGCCCTGCTTCTGTGCTTTCTTCTCTTCTCTCTCTTTGTTCTGCGTGTACTCGTTCTTAAATGTAGAAATACTTTTCCAGATATTTTGCCAACAAATGTGCATTGAATTGTGTTTGACTTAATTTTTTTTGCCAACTTACATGCTGCTGGTTCAGTCTCCTTTCTGGCTCTCTAGCTGAACGACAGCACTTAATCCAATTTGTAGGCACTGACAGACTTTCCTAGAGTGCTAGTTGGAAGGCCCGTGGTGGGAATTTCTTCCCACTGCTTCCTTTCCTGATCTGATACTCGGTAATATGATTTGCACGAAAAACAACAAGCAAACAAACAAACACATTTGTAAGTCTCAGAAAATGTTCTTATCTAGTAAAAGGCACAATTTGTGAATTTTTATAAAATCATTCCTGGATATTACATAATTTGCTTGGTTGCCACATCAATTTTCACATATTATTTTAAATTATACTGTTTGGTTCTTTGATGTATGTGTGCTAGTTTGTCTTATGCACAGCTCAGCTGTGGAGTAGATTGCCAAGAGACTGAAGAAAATACCTAGAGGTGGCTTGTAAGAAATAAAGTTTGTGAAGGCATTAACACAGGAAAGGACAGGGCTGACTGAGACTTCCTAGCAGAAAAAGGCAGAGTCCAGTTGCAGTGGGCTGGATGGTAAAATCTCCAGAAGGTACTCAGCATGTGCAGTGTGGCAAGCAGCTCCAGTGAATCATCAGAAGGCCCCATGGCAGGCTGGACCTGGAAATCCCCAGAAGGCTCATATGTCCAGTGGCAGCTGGCCGACAATAGCACTCTGCTGTACTGTGTTCCACAGTCAGTTCTGCACAGAGCAGGTACCTAGCACTGACATCCTGATCTTGTTTATTCCATTGTGTGACCAACATCCTAAAGAACAGCTTACTTTGCATACAGGTAGTAAGGCAATTTCTACAGATAACACTGATTTTCCCAGTTCCCAGTTCCCAGTGTCTCTCGGGTAATACTTATCTGAACAGTCCGGGCGCTATCCATTTACAATGTCTCCTTGACTTGGCAAGAGTCTTGGGAACACGAAATGGGCGTTTCAGGCTTATGGTGCTAAATGTCCTAGTTTTTTCTTGGGAATGATATACAAGTAAAATATAACAAGTGTTACAGGTAATATTATGTAACGGGTATGGCGGAAATGAAAAAATAACACAAGGTAACCCATACAGATAGATTAAAATTATGCATAGAAACAAGAATAATACCGACTAAAGGTAAGATTTTATGGTTCTTAGAAATGACTCTTGTCCCAAAATGTAGTCATCGGTTGGTATCCAAGAGGGATGGGGTACAACCTACACAGATACCAAAACTTGTGGATGTCCAAGTCCCTTACATAAAATTGCATATAATCTATACCTATCTTCCCATACACTTTAAATCATCTCTAGATTACTCACAATACATAATGCAACATGAACACTATGTAAATAATTGTTCATCTATATTATCTTGCAAATAGGACAAGAAAAGAAGTTTGTACATGTTCACTGCAGATACAATTTCTTTTCTAAATTCTTTGATTCACTCTGTGAATATGGAGTGCATGCATTCAGAGGGTTACTTGTCATCCGCTCTATCCATTTTAATAATTCTGCCATTTGCAGATCTGCTGTAGTTTAAATATTTTCATTTTCAAGAAATCTCTGAATTCCTAGCCCTACAAATTTATCCTCCCTTAACATAGATATGTGTCATATAACTATGTGGGCACATATCTCACTTTTACTACTAGATCATGTGTTAAATGTAATAAAACCGGAAAACAATGAACATTTACAAGTTTCCCACCGAATGTGTGTCTGTGAGGAGAGATGCATGTGCATTTGTACTGTACTCATCCTCACTCCAGGTCCTTAGCCTTAGGAGTATTACTTAGCAAATGTCTTAGAAGGGTGTGAAGTTTCAGGCGGATACCAGAAGTGCGTTGTAAAGTTGAAAACTAATAGCTAGGAATCAGGGTCAGGAATTTTAGGCCTAACAATGCTACACTTAGCTTTCCTTATAGATCTCATAGACTCCCAAAACAGGGTCACTAGAGTGAGTGTTGAAATGTAGACAAGACTAGACTCTATGAGCTAAAAAATGATGGAATTACATGTAATGATTAAAGAAAGGAAAAATGCTACACTTGATACTTCAAATTCATTATGTAATTTAATAAAACTGAAAGCCAGACAAAGCACAAAGTCCAAGCTTACTTAAAAATTATCTGAACTTTGCCAGAGGCTTCATATATGTATATATCTGTGTACTAAACTTACTACTAGGGTTTCAAATCAGGTAAAGATTTTAAGACCTCTTTGTGAATGGATAGAGTGATTCCTGCCTGTAATCTCACTGCTCTGGGAGGTTGTAGCAGGAAGATCACCAAGTTTGTGCTCAGCCCAGGCAATTTAGCAAGACCTGATCTCAAATAAACAAATACACACTTACATACATACCATGCATACATACATGCATACATACATACATACGTACATACATAACTGACTAGAGATGTAGCTCAGTGTAAAGGCCTTAGGCTTTATTTCTGCTACTACAAAGGAAAAAAAAAAAAAGATTCCTTTGGGTATTTTTCCCAATCCTAATTTTAACTCTTGTCCCATTGACCAAGAGAAAGATTGATTGGTCCACTGGCTAATGTTGTAGGTGACACCCCGTGAGGCAGAAAGGGTCAAACAAAAGTAGAATTCCATATGAATCTCAAAGAAGAGCAGGCTTATCTCTCACCTTGTAAGACCTTATTTTTGAGGGAATCTGAGGAGGAGAGGAAAGGAATAGAGACGAAGGATGAAGTTAAAGTCTCACCTTCTCTGTTAATGGTTCACTGATCTATCATCAAGATGCGTTGGTGGACATTTGGGGTTCCAGATTTTATTTATTTCCCCTGAAATTCAAATGTCTTTCTAAGAGCTCCTGGACTTTGTATTACAGTCTCCAGATACCTGATGATAATTTCTACCTACCATAACTTACTTCAAGCTTTTGTTTTTTGTGGTACATAGTAAGTTATGAGGAAAGTGTTAAAATGGGATAAATTACTACAAAAATTAGCTTAGGTATGCTGAGAGATAAAATAGAAAAAGTTAAGCAACATAGTGATTAAAATTTTCACTCATGTAGATTATTCTTTCAAAATGAGGCAGATATTTTATATTTTGTTTTTTATAATACTGGTATTTATTTTTTATGGTGTAAAACTGTAGTAGAAAATATGTTAAACAACTTACATAACAGCAATTCATAAATACTTGATATGTTGAATTGTGAAAATGTCTTCCCCATTTTAGATTTTGCATGTTTTTCTTCCTGCTTTCTTCTCTGCCTTTCTTATATCCTCCATTTGACTTTATTTTAAGATACTCATTTATACTGGATTTTGGACAAAATGTGAAGAGTAGGCTTTATGCAAAATACTTCGTAGAAATAGAAAGCTGAGTAAAATAAATGACTGCATGAAAGGCACCTGCTTATTGGAAGATAATAAAGGGTAGACTATTAAAGAAATAAGGTTATACAAACTTGAGAAGGCCTAGGAGAGCCACCGATTAGATTCACAAGGGAGGCTGTATAATAAGAATATCTGACTTAGTTCTCAAATCTCATTTTTTTTCTGTCTTTCATTCATTCATTTCAACATACTTTTGAGGGCCTCTTTATTCCAAACATGGTTGCAGACACTGGAAGCTCGAAGGTAAATAATACAACTATAGTCTATGCTTTCACAAATCTTGCTAGCTAGTAAAGAACATGTCCAATAAACACAATTATGCAGCAATCACACACTTGTGATCAATGCCTTGAAGGAGATTTAGGGGATACTATGAGATAAGATATAGTAGAAAGAGCTCTAAAGTTCCCAGGGAATGCTTCATTGAGGAAGCGACATTAAAACTGCATCTTGAAAAGTGAAAAGGAATTAGCTGGATGAGGGCTGGAGTTACAGAGATCAGGAAGGGAGTGTTTCTAGCATGGATGGAAAAGCGGGTATGAAGGTTGATGGGATTTTGACCTTTTGGAGGAATGGAAGAAAGGCCTTTATAGGAGAAATAAAGATCTAAGGAGGGAGGGGTATGAAGTAAAGCAGGGAAGGTTGGGGACGGGCTGTCTATACCAGCCCTGAGGAATTTCAGTCTCATCAGTTGAAGTCATTGAAGGATTTAAGTAAAAGTAACTACTATTGTAGTCAGATAGCCTGTTGCAAGGCTATCTCAAGAGTCCAGATTAGAGATAATAGGCCCTTGGATTGTGTATGGCTTTGGCAGTGGAGATAAGAAGTGAGTGATTCAAGATCTGTTTTGGAGGGAAGACAGGCGCTCCTTTGGTTCCTAGGAGAGAGAATGTCCAGAGGACACTAAAGTTTCTGGCATGAGCCATGACAGATCTCAACTTTGTAAAAACGAGGGACGCCATGTGGTTTAATATCATGAATTCAAAATCACAGAGGTTCTTACTTTATGAAAAACATGAGATCTAAGTGGAGATTTTGGGGTGGGCAGTTGAGCAGAAAATGTGCAATATGCTGCTCAGAAGAAAGGTCAAGGCTGAGAATGAAAAAGGAGGAGTTGGGGGCAGGCATAGGATGGGTTTGAAGCTCACTGAGTCTGAAGAATGGATATTATTTGGACCTCTAAATAATATTTTTCCTTAGACATAATTTTTTCCACATGGCTTCAAAATGCATATGTCATTCTTCTACATGATTTTAGTACACTTGAGGGAAAATATTTTCCCCTTTGAATAACATTTCTCTAACACAATAATATAAATCAAAGGGACAATAAAATTTATTTAATTAAACTTACTTTATAATATGAATTACTGAACATACCTGTTCTTGAATATATTTTTTGTGCATTGTTTCTTATCATGGATACTTCCTCCTTCCTCCTTATGAAAATGTATTTTGATGGTAAATTATTGGAAAAGATTCGATTGGTTAAATAACCTCTTAAATTAGGTAATTTTGTAAGCAATATCCCTCATCCTTAGGAATAGGTTATTGGCAGAAATCTTAAAATAAATCAGAGCTATAATTATCATCTAATTTGTTGCTTTAAAAAATCCTCTTTTATATACCCCCAATAATTCACTTCATCAAGTTTTTATAAAATCTTTCCCATCGTAGGGTCTAACTGAAACATGAAATATGCTAACTCCTCATAGCGGGTTTTATTCATTAAGTACCTATGAAATCTTTATTAAAGTTAATCCAATTGACATTTATTTTTTCAAAGAAATACTTCAAATGCCCCACAATATTGTAAAAGCTACACTAGCATATTGTTTACATGGTGACATAAATTATGAGGAAAACACAAGTAAGCAAAGAAGAAACGTTTCTTCACAACTTTGATGGAATTGCTTAACAGAGTAGGAAGGGGTTGGAAAACCTTCCAGTTCACTACAAAGATGTTATCCTGATTTAACAAAGGCTGGATTTACTCATTAAGTAAATTCAGGATTTAAAAAGCCAGCTTATTTTGTGACTTCAATAACAAAATTAAAACTTCTGCTAAATTGAATTATCTAAAAGCAGTTCATAATGATTTGAAATACTGGTTAGGTTGCATTATGCTTTTTTAAATCTGAAATTTCTTAATAAACCATCATCTTCTTAACTTTATAGATCTACTGAAGCCTAAAGTCTGAGTACTGTATATGTATGCATTTATATAGGACAAAATAGCTGTTATGTGGCCCTGAGACTTTGCTGCTATTGATGATTTGTCTCTTCATAAAATTTAATGTATAAAGAATGGCTATTTTTAAGCAATTGTAACATGTACCATTACCTGGAATCCTTAGTCTATCTTGTGCTGTATTCTCTTTCTCTCGAAGGCATCGCCTATGACCCTCTGATGCTGAAACACCAGTGTGTTTGTGGCAATTCCACCACCCACCCTGAGCATGCTGGACGGATACAGAGCATCTGGTCACGGCTGCAAGAAACTGGGCTGCTAAATAAATGTGAGGTAATCCCAAATTGGCCACACTCTTTTACTTACTTAAATAAATCATGTAAAGAGGCCAGTATTCATTTGAGAAGTAGTAGAAAAATGTTAACTGTGTAGTGCAAATACTGTGATTAATGATCCTTCATAGACACAAATGGCACAGAATACATGGACTCTGGGCTCAGCACACAGTAGGTACTCAGTGTTGATGGACCGAACAGCTGTATACTCAGTTGCAGCTTTATTATGCACACACGGTAGCATTCTCCTTTGCACATAGGCATCATCTAATGAAAGCAGCATCTTTGCAAACTGTTTGTGCTAAGGAATTGTTAGATTCATTTTTGTATATTCCTGCCCAGAGTTCCATTCTTATTTAGAAAAAGCTTATTCTTTAGGTTTTCAAAGGTTAAAAAACTAAAGCACTAGAAATTCAGAAAGACTCCCACTGTCCAATCTGCAAAATACACACATAGAAATTCTTCGATTTAGTTGATGAAGGTGTGGATTGTTACCTAAACTCCAGTAAGATTCTAAAGCATTTTTCAAAGAAATATACCCCTATAGCTTTCCTTGTTTTATTTTAAAATTTATTGATTTTTAAATTTTTTATTTATTGATTTTTTCATACTATATTCTAGAAATGGCATTAGGATTACAGATTTCACAAATAAGTTATCTGATTCAATTTCACAGACTGACCTTTTATTTATTTGTTTATTTCTTTCTTTAGCGGTACTGGGGATTGAACCAAGGACCTTCACACTGTGTTACATCCCCCACTCTTTTTTGTATGTTTTATTTTGAATTAGGGTCTCACTAAATCAGCAAGTTGCCCAGGCTGGGTTGGAACTTGTGACCCTCCTGCCTCAGCTTCCCAGAGTGCTGGGATTATTATAGGCATATACCACCACACCTAGCTCAGACTGACATTTTAAGATTTGGTATTTGGTTGTTGTCCTTCTATGCAGATAAGTGATGAGAGTTCAACATAGTTCTCCATTGCTTGGGACAAAATTAAATGGATAGTATTTTGTCTATATTTATGGCATGAGTAAACTGATACATTGAAATCATATTAAATTTACTGTACTTTAGCAAAATTAAAATCAGATTTTTGTGAGTACTTTTCAGGTTATATGCAAATTACATGTAATATTTTGTGTAGTAAATCAGTTCCAAGGTCAGGCTTTAAAAAGCCTTGATCATAGTATTGTGTATAGACTTAATATGGATTCATAGCACATCTTTGAAAACTCTCGGTAGTACTTTATTTTAGGCAACCAGAAATGAAGTCAGCAAAATTCCTTTTCAAGTTCAACATAGCTGTAAAATATATTAGTTGAAAGAGAAATGTCAAAGCAGACAGGCTACTCTTAAAGTTCAAGTGTACTTGCTTATATCGGATAATGACTTGCACGAGTCTGATCCTTCTCTGCAAACTAGTAAAAACTCATTGATTTTTGAAGATGCAAGACCATTTATTCAATTTGTTCATTTCTAGGGATAAATAATTTTCTTTGTAGATTTTCTCTTTAAAAGATGTAATAGATTAATAATACATTCCATATACCGGGATATTAAGTTTTTAAATATTAAATCACTGATACTATGGGACATTTAGCAGTTGAAGTTGTGAATGTAAACACCAGTGCACCGTGTACATACTTAGTCTCACAAGTTTTATTATATGTTTATGATGGCATTATCAAACATTTTTCATATTTAAAGTTCTGCTTTTGATTAAATGCCGTCTTTTATCTGAAAACCCCAAAGTGAAAGAAAATGAGCTAAATTTATTTCTCTTTTTTTTTTCCTGAGTGAAAATGTATTATTCATCTTTGGCCAGTGGCATGCATATTATATGGCAAAGTCTTTCATACTCTCACTGGTTAATTTTGGAGTGATCTTCAAGGATTTCATATTTTGATGATCAGTTTGGAGACCAAACCATTCTCTGTTCTAAAAAGCCCACATGGGCTACATAAAGTATATGAACAAAAACATTGTTTGTGATGACCGAAGCGAATGGACAAAATACATTTATTCATGTGAACTTTCCCATCTCATCTTTCCATTTGCTGTAGATCTTTTCCTGCTTAGTGATTTTTTGGGGGGTGCTTTTGCCGGGCAAGGCATTGCTGCTTACATATTTTCATGTTCAAGGCTTTGTTATGTCCTCCAGCAGCTGGCCTGCTCCCAGCCACTCACAGTTAGCAGTGGCTGATTAAAGGTCTAAAATGCATTATTAGATAGTGGTGTTCCTGAACTCTGTTGCCCCAAGGAGAACTGTTCCTGGGATGGGAGAGTGCAAGAAACACATGGAATGTAGAATAGTTCACACTGGTCTTAAAATTTAAGAGACCACTATCATCGCTTCCTGGTCAGTCTTCTTTTTCAAGTCCTTATACATCACTTTCTTTTAGTGTTGTATTATTGCAAACTATATGATTCAATTTATATAGTACTGGTGTGACTGGTGTGATATCGACCATACAGCGAAATGGAAGGAGGAATATAGGATTGCCGAGATTAAGGTAATGTAGCCCCAGCCCAGCCAGATGAACAGGACTCTTCCGGTAACATTTAAACACAAAAATCACAAAAAATACCCTTGAGAACACAGATCAAAGGATTAACTCTTCATAAAGATAAAACACAAATGTCTTATCCCAAATTCCACAACAGTGCAAGCAAAACCTACTTTTCCCAATGTAATTTGAAGGTAGCTCACCAGGGTGTTTATTTTCTTAAGTGAAGGAAGTATTGCTCACAAGAATTTGTTCCTATATTACCAAAGGAATCATTGCTTGTACATATTTATTTTTTTCTTTGACTTCGTGAGATGATAACCTAAATAAAAACATAACATGGAATTTCTTTTTTTTAAAATTTTTTTTAACATGGAATTTCTAAAACCACTAAAAAATAGTTCACTTTAAGATACCTGGGAATTGAATGTTCTTGTCTATGTAGGAACGATTTTAGAAATATTCAAAATGGAAATTTAGAAACCATTAAATAAACAACTGTTGTCTTTCTGGGAGATTTTTAGTTTTTGTACAACATAAAACATAGAACCAAAAGAGAAAAATTATTTTCATGATGTGTTTTGTTTCTGTTCCTTTTTTTTTTTTAACCAGAAGAGTAGAAGAGAAAATTAAAAGGGATGCAGAGATCATTCTAAACAGCGCAGTCCACTCAGAAGTAGTGGGATCTCTCTACCTTTATCCAATATTGCCCCCAGCTGAGTCTTTCACTAAACACAGTTGAAACAACTGATGTTTGTTCCTTGTGGATTTCTTTTAAAATTTGATGTTTTAGTTTCATATTCAAACTTATTAATATTAAACCTTCTTGCAAGGTTTCTAAACTTTCCATCTCATGCTAAATTTATTTGAAAATGTCATTGCTGTTAAAACACACACACACACACACACACACACACACACACACACAATCTGCCTAACAAATGTTTTTACAATTTACCAAATTTCATAAGCATTAGAGTTATTCAAGAACCAAGAGTAAAGTCCACTATAAGAGGCAAGTGATCCTTTAGTGCTACTTTTCTGTGTTCATGGTGGCAACCTTTGCTAGTTGAAAGGGAAAGCCAGACATGGTGGCACATGCCTGTAATCTCAACACTGTGGGAAGCTGAGACTTGAGGATCACAAGTTCTAATCCCACTTGAGGAACTTAGTGAGTCCCTATGTAAAATAAATAAATAAAAATTTAAAAAGAATAAATAAATAAATAAGAATGCTGGCTATATAATTTAGTGCGAAGGTCATAGATTCCATCCCCAGTACCACCACCAAAAAAAAAAAAAAGTAGTTTGGGGGAGGGAGAAGTCTCTCCCCTAAGACTTTCTGGTTAGTGTTTCCCAGCCTCCTCAGGGAATCTAACCCAATGACAGTATCTGCCTCCTGGAGTTCAGTGATTCACTCCAAGAGAGGAAGCTGGGGTGTGTCTCTGGTGAGAGAGACTTATTTATCAAGGCATCTATGAAATCAAAGAGAATGAAGTCCATCCTTTCTAAATTGGCTCAGGCAGTTAAACTCTAGCTTCTTTGTGCAGTTATGTCTAATTGTGAACAAGAGCAGGTGTAATTTCTGCTGGCTTCTCCAGGGAATTGAGTACCAGGCCTGGTGTCTGGGTGATCACTGTATCCTAAACGTTCTGAACAGTGTCCACTCTTGACTGTGAGAAATAAGAACTCAACTATTTCATGAGAGACAGAGACAGAGAGAGAGGGAGAGGGAGAGAGAGAATTTATTAGCATTCACAGGAAAGGATATAATTAAACAGGAATAAACTGTAAGTTGAGTCAATGCGTTTTCCCATTATCTAGGTGGTAATCTGCCATCTTTGGACAGCATTTTCCTTCTAGGTCTGTGTGGCCACCCATGATCAGAAATCAACCTGAGCTTCTAGAGAAGAAAATCTCAAATATTAACATAAAGCAGAATCTTCTACAGTGTGTGTGCGTGTGCGTGTGTGTGTGTGTGTTTGTGTTTGTGTGTGTGTTTAAACTCATATTGCTGAGCTCCAACCCCAGAGTTTCTGATTCAGTAGGTCTGGAATGAGACCTAAGAATTTGTATTGCTAATACAGATCTGGATGATACAAATATTGCTTGTCTGGTCTCTGCATCTTGAGAACTGTGGTATATCTATTCAGTGGTATTTATTAAGAATTTGAATTTTCCGGGCTTCTCTGTTAGAAGCAGGAGATGTAATACTGAGGATAAAAGATACATTCCCTACCTTCAAGGAGGTTACCATCTGGTGGGATCAGCCAACATGATCAAATACTCGTACAAATAAACAAATAGTTACAAATTCCCAAGGGGTATTGAGCCATTAGTTTTGTATTGCTGCACTTTGAAAAGTCTTATTAATTGGGCTTAGAAAAGAAAAGGAGAAATACTGTATAATCAATTTCCCCCAGTCTTGACAGTAACAGAGGGAACTCTCTGAGAAAGAGAAGTCGTGTTATGTATCCCTAAATTAGAGTGTGAAGAAAAAGGCACCCCAAACTTTGCGTTGAGTAACTTGCCATCCTCTATCTTTGTTCAGGTTCCTTTGTGAGTTCGGGTTACTATTTCCCTGGGACAAAAGACAAGGCGTGTTGATTCTGCTGGTATACAGAGTAAAATCAACTTCCCTCCACCAATGGAGGATAATTTTGCATTAATGAAGTAACAATGAAATGATAGAAAAGATAACCTTCTGGTGGTACTAGGGATTGAATCCAGGTTTCTGGGTACTGAGCTACATCTGTAACCCTTTTTTAAAATTTTTAACTTTTAGACAGAATCTTGCTAAGTCCACTAAGTTGCCCATGCTGGACTCAAACTTGTGTTCCTCCTGCCTCAGCCTCCCAGAGTGCTGGGATTACAAGTGTTTAATAATGGCTCTTTCATTTAAAAACAGTAGACTATCTCCAAATCAAACTTTTGTACTGTACTAATTCACTTAGAAACGTAGCAAATTAATCCAAATGAATTCCTTTGATGGTGATCGTAAAACATTAGATGTCACCTTACTTCTGCCATTAATTTTCTGTGTACTTTTGTCAGACCGATTTACTTTGCTGATCATTTGTTTTCTCCTGTATAGCTGAGGGTGTTAGGATATTTGCTAGAATCTTATCCAGCTTTAATATTATATGAGATTAGAATGACTAAAGAACTCATTCGAATATGATATTTTCCTTGCTTAAGAGTAAACTAAATTTTAGGATGTTTTGGTAAACATATTTTGATTGTCAGCTGTAGTGTAAATTGGCCCTGCTGACCAGCCCTGATTAGCAGCCCAAGAAAACCTTAGTCCTTATATAAGATTTCAGTGGTTATATGGGTTAACTTCTGGCATGACGTGGCACTGTTTAAAAACCTTGTGGTGGTTAGTAGTTCCTCTTGCCAATGCCATTTAATTTTTTCCCCTATTGAATCATTCGTATTCTTTTAGCGATTTTGTTGGGAACAAAAAGCAAAGCCAGCAGCTCTCTGGTCACCATGAGCAATGAATGGATCCAGAGAGGTCGTTTGGTGTCCTCTTCAGAAATGAGCTCCTTGGTTAGGTAGCTGTGTCTGTGAAGTGTGTGAGCTCCTGAAGAAAGGAATATGCCCTTCTGGGCTCAAAAAATTGACCCATCATCTGTTAGATATGCACTTGCCGCGGTTTTTCCAGATGTGCTCATGACTCCCAGCCCCACCAAGCCACCCACAGACATGTGCTTGCTCTCACATTTGTTTTGAGAATAATAATGTTTTATAATGCTTTTTTGGTTTTCATGTCATGTGGAGTTTGCATTGCCTCTTTGTGACTAATATTGAATAGCTTTGTTTTGCATAATTTATAAGTAAAACCCTAAGCAACCTACTGTGGTGAAATGTTTAACTCTTTTATTCAAGTGCCAAACACAAAATAATTACCAAACAATTTTGGGTTGTGAAACCAGGCTACTGCTGCCCCTATTGGGATTTCTCAGCAGTTCCAGTGAGGAAAGTGGAGAACAAGTTTAGTGTACAACCGAAAATACCAGCAGCTCGGGGGTGAGGTCTCCAGCCCAATTTCTTAAACACGCAAGTGACTTAAGAATAGCTTTTACAAATACAAATAGGAAAATATATTACTCTGTGGAGAAATACTTCTGGAATGTACAGGTTTTCTCACATAAAGACTGCAAAGCATCGAATACTGCAAGTTAATGGAAATTCAATTAAACATTTGTTTTACGGAGTAGTCTAACTAGATGGCAGCACATAACAGTTTACTGTTTTGCTTAGTTTGCATAATTTTTTAAAATATGTGTGTGTGTCTTAGAATCTAACCACACAGTAGAAAGAAACTCAAACAGGGAGTCCTGTGAATTGTCTCGAAAGGACATGGCAGTTTGGGGAAACAGTGCAAACAGTCTAGATGAGAGGAGCGAATCGGAGGACACTGTCATTGTTCGGAGGGAGATCTGTAATCCACAGTACAGCAGGTTCAGGCAGCTAAATATATCAGAGGTAATTGTGCAACTTATGTTTTTAAAAAATTCTGCTGAAAAGGAAAAATTCATGGAGAAAACAACCAACAAAAGGGAATACAGAGACTGCTCTTGTAAGACTATTTGAAAAGCGATACAGGATATTTTTAAACAGTAGCATTAAAGCTTCTGATAAAAATGAATAGTCATAAATATTTTCAGTCACTGGAAAATTGTAGTGTACAAGTAACTCTAAATATTTACTGAGAGAAACCTTACTACATACATGATTACTATTAAAAATGCTTTAAACTAAACCATTAAATATTTGTTTATACATTAAAAAATTACAAGGTAGAAGATTCAGTTGCATAAAAGATTGTGAAAATTGCGCAGTTAAGCTAAGGGACGGTGACTTTTCTTGCTTTCTGATAAACAAAATGATTTGAAATAGAAATAAAACTTTAAAAATGTATATAGTACATATGCTCATTGCACTCTAGGAGTTTATCATTGAATGGGATTTTTTGTTTTTAAAAAGTGCTTTAGAAATTGTTCTATGCCCCAAAATATTTTAAAATAAGTAGTAATGACTGAATCAGATAGTACTAAAACCAGCGAAAGGCGCTTGATATTTTGAAGACCAGAAAGATCATTTTTACTCCCTAACTATCCCATAGTCCCAAGTGTTGATTATTGCAGAGTCAGTTTTTTGAATTTGCTTGCGTAGGAAGAACAGACTGCTTCCTCTAACATGTGGCTCCACTAAACCCCTGGGTGGGTCTAAGTCTCCCGGGCCAAGGCTGTGGCCCCCGAGCGACTTATCTCAGACTTCCCCAGCTGATTCCAAGGTGCAACCAACCATACGAACCACTCCAGCACTCACTCAGCTTCTTACCCGCGGCTTACCAAGGCAGAGACAAATAAGCAAATGGAACAAATAATTTGGAGATGGGAGCCTAATCGTGGTGAGAATTTACCTGAGACACAAAGGGGCATTAACTTAGAAGTGAGGCTGGGGTTCTGTTTAATGGTAGACCTCCTGCCTACCAGGCATGAGGTCCTGGGCTCAGCCCAGCACCACGAAACACAACAAAAACAGAAGTGGCATTCCAAAGAGTATTAAAATAGGGAAAACTGTTTATTACTTTGAAGTTGTCATAAGGTAGGAATATAAGCTCTGACAAATACTTATTTTTCAATTGTCATTGAGCTTATAGGGAGTGGACTTTAAGGAAGAGTTGGTCTCTTGAAAATCCTCATGGTCTGATTTTTTGGCTCAACCGTAGTAATATATCACCACAATTATATTTGCCTGCCTACGGCAAATTCATAAATCAAAGTAAAGCATATGTTTGAAAATTTTTTTTTATCGTATGTAAGTTTTTTTCTACATAGACTCTTATTATTTAGGACTAAAAGAAAGCTATAAAATAATTTAACCAACTCTCCTTACACTCCTGTCAAGCAGTATAGACAAAGAAACAATAGCTGGGTATTGGCATCTTAAGGACATCAGAGAGTCAGGACTAGAGTTCAGAGATCCCAGCTTGAATTCCCCTTTCTTTCCATATGCCCAACAGAAGGGACCAAAAGTCCTTTAGGCTACCTGCTTGTCTGCCTGCTTATTCATCTCCTTTCTTCCTTTACTAGGCTGTATTAGAAAAAATTCTGAGAGCAGATTATTATATGATGAGTGCTACCTGGAAAGAGACCATACAGTGGGGGTGGGAGCAGTTAAAAGCGATTTATTTTATGAAACAGTTGAAGAAAAATTGGTCATAGCATTTGGAAACTCCATTACATATACTTGTGCGTGAGCGATGAGACCACACTTTTGTGTATAAGAGAAAGAAGTATATCAGGAATAATCAATAGATCATGAACTAATACACTGACGATGAGGTACGGTGTTTGTGGCAGAAAGAACTTTAACACTAGTAAGTCACCTGTAGGTCTTTTCTAAAAATTCAATGTATACAGATTTGTGGATTTTTGGAGAAAAATAAAAACACGGCAGTCTATTTAAGGACACTGGATGAAATATTTTCAGAAAATGAGATATTTCAGTCGAAATTCTTGCCCAATATGTCACTACTTTGAAAATGATTAAAGAAAATGGAGTCTCCCCCAGTGAAGGCAGGTACTTTGACTTGTCAAATTTAAGTTGGACATTTTCTCTTAGTTTGGAACTGCCACAAAATGAGCCCTTTCAAGTCCTCAATAATACCGAACCAATGCAATCCATCTGTTCTGCTAAATTATTTCTAGTTCCCTAACCAAAGGCACTGCTTTTTCATGCATTTTATCATGATTTTATGCCCTTTATTATATTTTACAAAAGGTTCTGATTCCTCCAGGGCCAATGAGAACTGATTAGGACACTGGCCTCAATCCAGGCTTTGAACACAGGAGGGAAAGGAATAGAACTGTTTCCTTTTTTCCCTGCTCCTTGGCAGAAAAAAGTATGAATCTATACCGTGTGTGTGCTCTGTGTGTGGGTGGGTGTGGGTAGGCTGCATTTTATCCTGTCACAGTATGACTTTGTAGATCATGTTCAGAACATTCCTTCTATAATCAGGTTGCATTAACAGGCTTTATTTCAGAAAGACTATTTCTTTAGGGAAGAACCACGGTGTATGGTGAGACTCAATGATATGGTCATTTTAAATGACTTCGTCAAACTTCCAACCTGAGTAGAGACTATTTTTTGGTCTGCACTGAATATGATCATATTCCTAAGCACAGAGTGGGCCCTCCCTGGGCATTAGCTCCTTTTGTAGGCAGAGAAGATGCTGATTTAGTGCGAGTCACAGAAACTGGCAATAAAGAATGGCCGCAATTCTACATCTCAGTGCTTCTTTATTAAGAAGATGAAAAAAGCTCTATAAGCTTTGACCCCTAGGCTTATATTCATGAAATATTCAAGGCATTTTATATTCGCATTCTCCCCAGATGAACTCCGTGCCTTTTATGTATCCAGTGTCCCAATAGGCTCAGAATTCTCCAAAATTTTTTGGTCAGAATATCATAGTTGACTTCACATAGATGTCCTGCTTACCAACTATCTCTGAGAACGGAAACCAGTATCACCCTAAATTAAGACTATCAGAGCACTTTATCCTATTTTGTGACTCATTATGCTATCGACCTTTGACTCTAGAAAGCATCTTAGACAGAAATGGAGGGATAGAGTACACAGGAAATAGAAAATATGAGAAGGGGTGAAATAAACAAATGAGATAATAAATTAAAAACGGGAACATTGGAGATCTTAATAGGAGAGGAAAGTTGAATGAGACACATTTAAGCATCTAAAAAAATTGAGACAAAAAGAAACTGTTACTCTAAGAGATCCTGTGTGTTAAGAAATGAAGAAAGTGGGTGTTATTTCAGGATTCTTGGCTTGGTCGTCCACCAAGTTCCCATAGTAGTGTCTCGGTGATATGCAGACCTCAAAATGTGGTTTCTCTAAGTAGAAATGTTTTTTATACTGAATTGGTCTTCACTGCTTTCTTTTGTTTGTGGGGCTTATTCTCTAGCAGTTGTAAAAGCATAAGGTGATTGTGAAGAATGAGTACTTCCATATATTGAAGGCAATTGAGTTTCAAAAATTATTTATTATAACAATAGAAGGAGCCAGTGTGAAATACTCCAAGAGTCAAAAGAAAGTTAAGGGAAAAGGGAAAAAAAGAGAGAAATCAAAATGAAGGCTTATAAGCAGTGGCACACTTTAATAGTGAAGTGAAGACTGGAGTATAAACTAGAAGCAAATACTCTTGGAATAAGTAAATGCTAGATAGCTAGGCCAGCTGCTCCGTCCTCACTGCCAGCTGACTGATACTACACAAGGGGATAGCTGAGATTCAGCAGGTGTCCTGTTATGATTTGCTGACACTTAATCCCAGTGTCAATTCCAGTGAATCTTGTTAGCAGATTATTATTCAAATGTGCGCTTCAGCATTCCACTGGAAAGCTGGTGGGACTATGGGAGACTAAGAAAAGGAGTTGGGACAAGCATGGGGTGTGTGCTATGTAAATTTGTATGACTGGCATATGAAAACATAAAGATATATTTTCATTAGTGATATTTACTGTTAGGCAGAGGCAAAAATTTAATTTAGAGCTGAAAAAAATCTTAAATAGGAAAGGAGAGAGGGAAAAATGAAAGTTTATGATAGTGTAATTGTCAAAACATGGCTCAGATTGTTAGCTATAGAATTGCCATTGTTTAAGATATTGATATTTCACTATATCAGCACATATAATATTGGTGGTTAGGGACCGCGCAGATCATAGAAATAAGAGCTGGAAGCTCGATTATTTCATGATGTTCATTATTATGACATGCCAAGACTGGATGTCACAGCCTGTTTTCCAGCACTCTGTTCATTCGAACTTCGGATGACTCGAACCACTGTTTATCTGGGGGGATTTTCCTCCTGCTGAAATCCTACAGTTAAAATGTTTCTCTTTAATATTGGCTTTCAACTTTCTATTGCTCATTTTCTCTCTTTAGTTGTCATTCTACTGATTTGGTTGTTTTGCTCTTTCACAACATTTTCCAAATTTTGTGTTTACCAGTGAGCCACCTGGTAGAGTCCGACATTTTTATTCATCAGAACAATAGCTGACCAGAAGGCCATCATTCAATTTGCTTTAGTTGTCAGCATTAGAATTCTCATTTCACCTGCCTGAGAATGACTTCTCTAAAGCATATTTTTAGTTTTCTAGAAACGTAAATGGAATTCCACTGTGCTGACTGATCGTGTCAAAAACAGGAAACTTCTATGCTACGACAAAGAAAATCCCACAAGTATTTGTTTATTTGTTCCGCACATAAAAGCAGTCTTAAGGAGATTCTGCTTTACATCACTCTCTCCTGCCCTCTCCCCAGAGTCCCCCCATCATTCCTCCTTCATCCTGACCTGATCATTTATTTTCAGTGACAAGCACCACTCTGCCACCTGCCCAGTAAACCTCAGTGTGTCTGAGCCTCCCTGGCCTGGCCGCTCAGTGACCCACACGTACACCTCGAAGGGTCTACCAGCAGTCCTGTCACCTCACACCCCAGAGGCTGAACATGGTTGTCAGGACACTCGGACAGGTGTGGCTGTCACCTGATGCTTCCAAGTCAACTGTTGGTTTCATGATCAGGAACTTGGGACATGGAACATGGTCAGGAACCCTCCCTGAACAGATACGCTCTGAATGTCACTGGAGTTCTGCACCTAAGTATTACCTTACCAGTGCTTTGTGAAATACTTTTTAGGAAGCACAGAAATTTCCAAAAGTGAAGGTTAATTAATTTACTACACCAACATTATGTTTTTGAGCTTACAGATGTGCTGAGAAATGTGACCAGGAAGAACACTTTCGTGTGTTGGTCAATAAAGGTTTAATTTAAGGCACAATTTTGTCCAAGCTAGAGAATGATTTTTTGGTTAGATGGAGTGAAAATCTCTACCTAGCCTAAAAAAATTGACTAAGTCAAGTGTCTCAAATTATCTCTGATTAAACAGCAGTTTGGGTTTCTGTTTAATTTCTAATCTGTCACAGACTAATACTTTTATGAAACACATTAAAGATGAAATATTGCAAGAGTGGAATAAAAATTGAAGACATACAGGATTTGTGGATTCAAAAGACACACAAATACTGTCCAATTGCCCTACAAGTTTCTAAAAGTTTCACTGAATTTTTGTATTGACCTTGTTACAGACCACTGATGGACAAATTCTGAACTGTTAGACATCCCACGGGATCCACTTTGAGTAACGTTCCTATAGGGAATGCTACTGTGAGGTGTGCACCCAGGAAGTAATTTGAATATTTATGATAATGAAATACATTAAAATGTGTATTGATATTCACTTGTATCCTTAAGAAAACTAATTTCATTCCAACAGCTTCTTCCAAGATAAGTGTGAAATAAGATGCTAATAAGTTTACTTACCAGCTGAACAGTATGCTCTGCCTGTTTTTAAGCTGATACTTTTACAAAAGAGTAAATTATTAATTGTTTTGTTACAGATTTTTTTTATGCCAAAGAAGAATATACTTTACGTAGGTTGCCTATTCAGGCAGAAGCAATCTGTTGGATCTGAATCTTGCATTGCTCATTTTTCAAACATTATTATGTACTTTACCAAGCAAATCAGTGTCACATTCCTGCCTGATGAAACTCAGCTCATTATTAATCATCTTAAATGTGACTTGGGGTCTCGCTTTCTTCTGAATGTTTTCAGTGGAGTACTGTAGGTTTTTGCTGTTTTCTTTCAGCGAATTCAAGGTCGAAAAGCCAGCCTGGAGGAAATACAGCTTGTTCATTCTGAACATCACTCATTGTTGTATGGCACCAGCCCCCTGGATGGACAGAAGCTGGACCCCAGGATCCTCCTAGGTCTGTATGAGGCTCCGTTCTCCTGACAACAGCACATTCCAGCACTATCATTAGTCAATGCTGGTGTCACTTCAGAACACTTGGCAAGCAAGTGTGACCAAAAAAATCACTTTTTCCAACGACATTGCTTTGTGAAGTGAGTCGTGTACAAGACAAGCCAAAGTAGGTTAAGATCCAGAATTGGAAAAAGACAATTTCTGCTGCATGATATTTACTTTGAAACTAACCTTTATTTAAATATCATTTGTCAGTGTATTTTTACATACAGGGATATATGCATTGTCAAATTTGTCTGCTTAGACTTTTAAACTAAAATATCTTTTTACTTTATGCAAATTTCTTAACTTTTCCCATATTTTTTTGTCGTTCAGTTCTTTTTCCTATGATTGTATCACCCATAGATAATGCTACATCCTATTTTTTCTTTATTTCTTTGTTTGCACGGGGATGCTGGGGATCGAACTCAGGGCTTTGCACTTGCTAAGCAGTCACTCTACCCCTGAGCTAAATCCTCAACCCTCTATACCTTATTTTAAGTAAAAACTCAGTACCATGCTTAGGATACTATATAGGTAGAGTAAGACTGCTTTACTTGTGGGAAATACATAGTGCAGTAAATGGCACAAGTAGAAAACTGATAAATGTGATTTGCCAAAACTCTATATCAGTTTTTCAAATAAAGCCAGATGTAGTGGTACACATCTGTAATTCCAACATTAGGGAGGCTGAGGCAGGAGGATTGCCTGCCATGAGTTTTGAGGCCAGCCTATGTATCGAGTTCAAGGCCAACCTGAACTACATAGCGAGACCCTGTCTCAAAACAAAAAGTTAAGTTGCAGAGCTTTATATAAGTTTTATATGAATACTAGAAATGGCATATTTTTTGAAAAAGTAGTGACAAAACATTAGTTGAAATATTTGTTCATTTATTTAATGGTACTGGGGATTGAACCCTGGATCTTTGCACTGAGCTGTATCCCTTTTTATTTTTTAAGACAGGGTTTCATTAAGTTGCTAAGTTGCTTGGGCTGGGCTCAAATTTTCCTGCTTCAGCCTCCCAGAGTGCTGAAAGTAGAGGCAGATAATTATATTACTTTGATAACTTTTTATAATTTAATAACATTATTTGTAATAGCAATACTACTGAAAGAGTTATATATGAAGTGTTTTGACTATGCAAGACATTTTAGAATTTTTCTCATCACTTTCTTTCAAACAAACCCATTAAGTCACTTCCAAATCATCAAACTCTTTCACTTAATTCAATATTATTTCAAAATAGTTTATTTTAGCCAGCCCTAAAATATTTGAGAGCCAGCATAGGACATGTAATGAATAAATATCTTGGAAAGCAATTATAAAGGGAAATTAACAATTGCCTATTATAACACTTAAAATTGCCCTTTTTAATATGAAGGCAAGCATCCACAAATCCGTGAAGTTAGGCACGTGGGTGAGTGTGTGTTCCTACACGTGTGTGTAATGAGGACAGGTAATGGTAGCTTGGGGAAAAATGTGCTAAATTTGATGGTGAGAAACAGTTTAAGCATCAGAAGCAAAGTGATACTATAAATGCAAATAAACGGACTTAAAGTTCTGTGCTGTAAATTTTTTCTTGCTTCTTTGGAAGGAACCAACCCACTACCTGTGCCAACTTCCCCCACACAGTTGAGGGGTGTCATTTTTGAGTTAAATTAGTGCTGCTACTCTTGACAGTTCAGTTCGAGAGTTAAGAGGAGGGGTATAAATAAAAGCTTAGTGTGACCAGACCTATCAGTCTTGGTATCTTGAAAGATATCTATAGATTACAAAATAATTACATTTGAAAATGAGGACCATTTATCTCTTTAAATATGTTAAATGTTGTAAGGTGACACTTTCAAAATATTGTCTCCGGTCATTCTGGCAGGAGGTTTTCTTTTGCATTAATATTCTTGTCATTCTTATTACCAGTTTCCATTACTTTGTGGCCAGCCAGATTCCTTTCCATTGGTAAAGTAATATAATATTCTAAAAAATAAATCCACTCATGCCATGGATTAAATATTTCTTGCACATCATTAAATTTAAATGACCAATTATTTGCCTATTTCATATTATGTAAATATTACAAAATAGAATTATCCATAAGAGGCATACATTTTTTTCCTTTTTCTCTCAGGGCTTAATAATTTTTAAGTTACTTTTAAGAATATTATTTTATTACAGTGTAACATTTTCTGTATGCCTTTTAAGTGATCATGTATCAATAGTTCAGATATTAAAATATACATATATATATTTTAATTCACAGATGATATATGGATTTACTCTTGCAAAATATTCAAGGATACATTAATATCTTTGTTAAGAGTAACAACATAAGAAAACTTTACCTGTCTACATACTCTCCGGAAGTGTTTTGAAGTGTCGTTTATCGGTGCCAGCATTCCACTTGTAATACTATACCTTAATGTGTTTTTTTTGTTGTTGTTGACTTCTTAACCCTGTTTACTTGCTCTGTTCTTGCAGTATTGGAGATAGAACCTAGGGCCTCATGCATGCTAGGCAAGAAGTCTCCCTCTGGGCTATACCCTCATCTGTTCTGCTTTTTTTTTTTTTTTTTAACTACATACCTTCATTGTGCTTGCATTTCTTTTAATTATTTTCTGTTAGTAATTATATTTGAAAAATCAATCCATACACTTTATTGCTTTTAAAATAAACTTTCTTCATGACAGTACAATCTAGTTAGACTTTACTGACATAGCATGTGAATCGCACCACAAACGCGTTTTCAATTTGAATCATTTATATCATCGACCATCAGTAAGGCAGATGAATGGGGTAGGTGAGTTAGAGCTTTGTACCTGATGCTCTCAGGAGTCTGCTGAGTGGCTCCTCCGAGACAGTTCAGAATCATTTGAATAAAGGTAGGAATGCTCACTGCCTTTCTGTTTACTTAATACATAAGGTTTAGGAGCGTTTACTTACTTTTTTCTATTCACGAAGTAGATAATGAAGAAATTAAGGTGCAGGTAAACCGAACAATTGCTGAAAATCCCGTGAAACATCACTCCTGAGAGAATAACAGCTTAGATTTTGGTGTATATTTTCAGAGAAGATATTTTTATATTTACTTGAATACATAAATCTCCAAGAAGGGTTATCCTTTTTATTTTAAAAATTGTGGATATTGGAGAGGGAATGGTGTACCTCAGCTGTATTTCAAGTGGATTCGGCTATAACAGCTGAACATATTGGCTATTTCCAAAGTAAAAAATTAAGGATAAGTTTGTATACCTGTGAAGAAATTTTAGTGTTTGAAATATTTTTAAAATGATAATGTGTATTTTCATGAGCCTTGTAGCTCAAAGCATCACATTGGAGGAATATATACTATGAAGCACTGAGTTACTTAACATAATTATAATTTTTAAAAATTGTAAGATACAATATAGATGTGTACACAAATTTTAAAACAATCTTTTATCCAAATTTCACGGGCCTATATTTGTTCATGTAGAGTAACAGGTTCTACATGTAATATTATTTGCATTCATTTGCTTTGAGTTCTTACCTGTACATACAGATAGAACAGTGTGTTCTGAAAATTACGTCAGTGAATTTGTTTAAAATTTCACTGATTTCTTTCTGAGTTAAGTGATAAAGACAGTAATATAATTTTATAAATGAGTAAACACAAAGATTTTTAAAACCTGTATATTCATAATTGATATCTTTTTCATGTCTTCTTACTATATAGGTGATGACTCTCAAAAGTTTTTTTCCTCGTTACCTTGTGGTGGACTTGGGGTAAGTGTCAGCTTGTTTACTGCTTTGCAATAACAAATTTACTGAAAAAAAAAAAAAACTCCTTTGACCTAGCTCATCAGTTATGTTTAAGGCTGTTTAAGATTATACTAGATTTCAGAACTGGCTGTATAATGGGCAAAAGTGATTGACAAAATGCAGGGCCCCTTGTTAAAAATTATTAGGAATTTCTAGATGGTGACAACATAGAACTAAGCCAAGAATGAGGCCCTTCAAACTGTGAATCCTGGGTGACAGGTTGTACACTCATGAAGCCTGCTTTGCTAGACTTTTATATCACTGGAGAAAAGTTAATACAAGACATTTTGACATAGTTCTGTAAGAAAATTCTACTTTCAATAGAATCATTCCAACTGTGCACAAACATTCTATTCCTGGTGAAAATAGCATCAATTTCACAAAGTGCTTTGCATTGTGGGACATTTTGTTTGTGAACCCCTTGAGGCCATTTTTGTCTTCAATAATTAACAAAGCCTTTTGACCCAGGATATTTATACCACATTTCAAGGACAAATTTGTTGGAATCCAGTAACATATGAAGAAAACTGTCTACATTTTTGTGGATGATTAGAACAAACCCTATAACCTGCAATCTATTTAAAGTTAACCATTACCAGTAACAAACCATTATTCTGTAGAACTAAGTGCTAAGTCATGTTAGGATAACATAATTCTACGGCAGGTTTCCAAGGACTAAAAATGTAATAAAAATATATCTTAGATCCTGAATGGAGAAAAGAAACCTAGTATGTATACATCATGTTTTAGACAATTCTTTGCCATAATTGTGTTTTGTAAGAAATCTCATCTAGTTTCTATTCATTCTATCATTTTAATGGTGCTAGACTTAGTGAGGGATATTTTTCTTTTTTTCTTCCCCTATGATGCTGTGCCCTCTGGGAATAAGAATGGCAAATAAAACCAATATCCATTTGGACTTCACAGTTTATCAGTATACAACAGAGTTTTATGAAATACATAAACCATAAAAAGTCATTATAACCGACACCATTTTGCAGCTGAGAAACTGAGTGCTGAAAGAAGTAAGAGTATTTTTTGAACCCACACAGTAGAGGGAGAAATGCTGGTAGTGTGGGGTTGGTATGCATATTTGTTTGAAGACATTCTGAAAGAGTTTCCAAGGTTCTTCCATGACTTTCATCCTTAATAGCCCGACTGCACACCACCCATTCACCCTAGCAGGCTGCCATGTGGCTGAGGTAGGCTGTCTCCCCTTGTGGCAGCTCATAGTGGCTTTTTCTTTTTGACCCTTGACACAGGACAATCATCACCCACACGAATCCCTGGTCATTTTAGCAGCCCCCTCTGCACCCTGTGGAGCAGGGAGCTTACAAAATCATTCTGAAAAGCAGAGGATAAACTGACTTTTCAAATGGATCTTTGTTGGCTTTTGTGCTTATTTTCTAACATCCCAAGTGGCTATTTTAAGAGAATGTCTGCTTACATGCAAATTAGGCAAAGAATAAAAAGCTGATGACTACTGCATGGAAATAGTGATGGGGAAGAAACCAAAACTGTTCAGAGAGTGGTGGGCACGAAGCCCCTCTCATTTACATGCACATTTAATTCATGACCCGGGGCCAAGCTGAGAACTGCTCCCGAGGACTCAGCTCCCAAATCAGGCCTGGGATGTGTGTGTAACTCACCATGCTTTGAGCACAAATGTCCGCTATCCTAGTTGTTTAATCCCATACCAAGTAGACTTCTTATTCTTCAGCCAGAATGATGCTAGTAAATCCCATCACTCTGGGAGGCTGAGATAGGAGGAATCCAAATTTCAGCCCACTCTGGGCAATTTAGGGAGACCCTGTCTCAAAATTAAAAAAAAAAAAAATAAAAACTCTGGGGATATAGCTTAGTGTGAAGGCCCTGGTAGCACCAAAAGCAAAAAAGGAAGTGCCCAAAGGATGAACAGTGCCTGCTGTCTCTGGCTATGTGCATACTCTGTGAACACAGTGGGCGGGGAGGTCATAGAATAAGTCCCTAACAGACTGCCCTGGCTCGGACAGTGGCAGCAGTGGTGGTGGGTGAATCCTGCACAGGCAAGCAGAGATGGGAAGATGTGGCCTGAATTTGATTGGCTCCATCACTGCTGGAGAAGGCTGAATAGTTGCACTGTGCTTATTAAATCAGCCTATAGGTCTTCTTGGGGCACTTATGTCGGTCTAGAGGAGTGTGTGTGTGTGTGTGTGTGTGTGTGTGTGTGTGTACGCACATGTGCCTGTGCATATATATGCACAAGTTTGTACTTGCTGATGCTCTAGGAAGCTTGATGGATTCAATCATTTTGTGTGCTTTTGTGACTTTAGTTTTTTGATTTTAGGAACAAACTCATGTTCTTAGCCATTCAAGGAGCCATTTTACTCCCTCAGATCTTTGGTTTTGATGCAAGTCCTAGGAGAAAATCTGTGTCCTCTGGATTTGAACCATCTAAATCTTTACTCTGAGGGCAACGGGGGTAAAACATTCAGACATTTAGTATAGAAAAGATACCAAGTAGGAACTTGGAGCAGCTATGTTTAGTGTTGTGTGGTACCCCAGAGATCTTGGAAACTACTGAAATTGCTTTCATCTAAGAAGCTCTTCTTGTTCTTATCTGATTATCTGAGACAGACCCATTGGTTTCAATTCTAAAATCCGCAGTGATTTCCAATTGTTAAAGTGAATTCTAGTTACTTAGAATACATAACTACATTCTAGGTGGGTTTACTATGTAACTACTGAATGCCAATGGATTAATTGGCATTTGAGCACAATACTTTGGACATTATAAAATCAGGAAGCATTTACTTATTAAATTCCCCCTGATATTGCTTGAGTAATTAGAACGTTGGGAGAATGCTATTTAAAATGTGCTTACAAGAACCTCGTTTTGAGCAACAATCTCAAGATTTCCAAATTTCTTTGTGTTTGCATCTCTTTTATTTAGTTACTATGGCATGACTCATTTTCAATTATGATGCAAGTGCACAGGAAGATACAACAGTTGAACAGACCATTTTACCAGATCCCAGGACTCATTCATTGTCTAGTGAAATAGATAATGAAGGGACCCTGGAAACAAAAGCCAGCGCAGGACCACATTAATTCCCGCTCCTCGGGGTACATCACTAAAAGTAGTGATCACTTTCCCGGCCATCTGACCTGCTGCTGTGTGAAGAAATCTTGAAGTCATTTCTCAGCCTTATTTTCCCCTCTTCACTTGATAGGCCACAAAAAACCCACAAAAGCAAGGACGAGCAGGCTTTTATGATAATGTCGTCATCAGCTCCCAGCTTCAAACGCTTCTGTGGCTTTTGAGTTGTCATTTATAACTTGGAACTGAATCGACCCATAATTCCCCTGATACACTTAGAGAAATTGATAACAGACTCTGCACTTCTTTTATGGCTCGGAGGAGGCAACTCCAATCACATCACTATTGGCAGGCAATATTATTTTTTGACATGGTTGTAAAAGTATAAAAGAGCTTATGGCGTTTGTTTAGATGAGGAATGGGCTCTCAAGCTGTGCTGGGGTTTACAGGACCAGATTAGTGAGAAGCAAAGGGAATATGATGTTTGCAAACAGGATATGATTTTATATAAGTTTGGGTTTCATGCTCTGTTCCCTGGGGAAAGCCCTGCAGACAGCCGAGAATTCCACTTTTATCCTCCAACAGACAAACTCCCAGTGCCAGGAGGCAGAAAAATAAACGTGGTCCATGGCCAGCGTCAGACCCTTGATTGGAAGAGGAGGAGCTGTGAAGAAGCAGAACAGCTTTCTTGGAGGAATGAGGAGTTGCAGAGCAGGGGCATAATGGGGGCCTGCCGAACTGGTCCAACATGTGCCAAAATGAGGGTCTGTGAGCTTTCACTACGGCACCTTCTCTAGCAGCGACTCGCTCGCTCTGTGAACACAAGGCCAACTCTTTATTACAAACTTTTGCTTTGTCCATATTCTATGTGATTACACCTAGATCTGACATACTTATGAGGATTAAGGGGGTCATTTGTGATTTGTAGGAGGAGGAGATGGGGAGAAGAATTAGGTAATTATTGGGGGGGTTGTAATTTAAGGGTCATTTCAATTATTCTGAGGTTTTCTGCAGACGTTGTAGCTCTATGATAGCAATGCTCACTATGCAGGAACAGGTTTGAAAGAAATGTTTTAAACTTTCTTTCATCCTGTCAGAATTAATAAGTAAGCTGTTTCTTCTGATATGTAAATTTATATAAATATATTTGATATATATATGCATACCACAAATATTATGTTCAGAAGAAAATTCTGTTATCTTACAGCACATTTATACCTTCATAGTGACTTTTCTATTTACTATATCATGTTGGTCCTCCACAATAACAGTATGCAGAGTTCATGGGAAGCCATTCAAAGGGCTGCTCTGATATTTCTTTTCTATTATAATGTTAGACAATAACTTCTATGACTAAATCTGTGGACCTATAGTTAAATTGAATGTAATATAAAAGTATTTTACTGTTGTTATTTGGGATGGTTTTCTTTGAAACAATACTGTACCAGTATTTTAGAAGGTGTACATCAGATGCAGACTGAAGGGCAGGAAAAGCGGGATGATGCTTGTTGCCAGTGACTAGGCAAATGTCAGGAACGCAAAAACCAAGGAGACGGAATCACAGTGCTTTGCTGCTCAGAACCTAGCCATTAGGCTGACTTAGATAAACGTCCTGCGGGAGCACAGAGGAGGGCTTCCGGAACAGAAAAGGAAGAACGCTTAGTACTGGATGTGTTCTTGTGGGTAGTGTTTGGGGTTGGCTGTGAATGTGGAGCAGGAGGCAGCGGCCAGGCATTAACCGTTTAGGCACAATGACATACATACCGCTGACAACTGTATCAAGCTGTTGTTGCCAATTCCTAGGTGTCCCCTCCCCACAAAGAAATACTTAAAGTCTCCACCCAGGCTTTGGGTGTTCCTGAGGTTTTGGTATTGTCTCAGGAAACGTTTTGATTGTAGGTCTCTTTCCTAGAAGAGGCACAATGCCTTTTGTTACATCAGCACAAAGCAAAGGGGGTTGTCATCTGTTTCTCACACACAGTAATCAGGATAATGCTGATTTCCCTCATATTAACATTAGCTCAAACCTGGCTTGTAATCAGTGCTTCATTTCCTCCCCTGCTGCTATCAAAGATGCATCGCAGTCTTCTTCCCTCTAGCACAGTAAGAGAACCCACCCTGACTTGCAGCTTCTCTTTCCTCATCTCCCCTTCCTAATTCTATTTGGATTTTCATTAGTTTTCAGCTCGATGCAAATGATACTAGCAGGAACACCCCACGGCACCTGGACAAAGTAAAACTGATAAGCAACCTTAATGAAACTGAGAGTTTTGTTTCATGCTACAGATTCCACAAAAGATCATGTTACTCTAGACTTGGAAAATGTAGTACAACATTTTATTTGAGCCAGGGAATTCTTTCTAAATAACAAAGGAAGCTCCAGGTATTGCATAGATTATGCTAACTGTGTTTACTCAATAATAATGATGGGATTATAGGCAACACTCTCTGCAGAGATAAACATACATACATTATTCTGAGCTTATATAGAGTTTCAAATTTTGTAGATTCATGAAGCATCAGATATCCCAGAGAAGAGGAGAATTAGAAATGAAAACCTTAACTTACTCCTTAACTCACTTAATTGTACCATCATATCTGTGATTAAATTCTTTCCTTTGCTTTGATGTTGTGACTAAGCATTGTCACAACACATTATTTCAGAGGATGTATTCTGAAATAAGAATACTTCATTCTTGTATTTAAAGTAAACACGAACATCACAAAAGTAGTAAAGTTCTGATGTCAGCAAAGTGAAATGGCTGAAAAATGGCATTATCAAAGTTTTATACATGTGGTTTTTTTTATATTTGGCTACCATAATACCTATAAACACTACCTGAGTTACTTTCTCCTTGTTGGGATGCAATACCCAACATTCACAATTTAAAGGAAGAAAGGTTTGATTTGGCTCACAGTGCATACAGGTTTCAGTCCATAGTCGGCTAGCTCCAAGGCAGGCTGGAATGGCAGAGGAGAGACAGCTCATGGAATGGTGGTGGGAAGCAGGGAGAGAAATTAAGGGAAGAAGGAAGGAGATATACCGTTTCAGGCCACACCCATAGTGACCCACCTCTTCTGACCAGGCTTCACCTCCCCACATCATATGTAGCTATAAACTCACTGATTAGTCCACTGATGAATATCATACCTCCATGATCCAGTCACCTCCCAAAGGCCCCACCTATGAGCACGTAAAGATTTTGTGGAAAATCTAAATATACATCATAACATATGTCACCCCACCCTGACAGAAACAGACACAAACACAAAACTATGTCAAACGAGATAATGTCAATAGCAAAGAGGAAGAAAACAGATATACTTCTGGGATTTCTTTTGCTGTAATTTTTGTCTGTTCTATAATAATTTCTTACATTTGCCTGTGAGACTGTCATAAGTTGAGCTTCAGACTCTGGTTGCTGAAGGTAAATGGATTTGATGAACTTTAAGCTTCTATCTAACTTAGATCTAGAAGGAGACCAAGAGATGGAGGGAGTGAAAAGGGAAGGGAGGAGAAGGGATGTAAAAAAGTGTTAAGATGTATTCTGTACATCTACTAACTCCTCATAATGAATGTAGTCATTATGTACTGCAAACATGTACCTACAAAAATAAAAATTTAAATAAAAATGAAATAAAAACTCTAAGAAATTAAATATGAACATGCACTCATCTACTGATTCCACTTCTGGCTGTCAAGAGAATATAAGGCTTTAAGTGAAATAAAAATATAGAGTGGGCAAAATAAATAAGACTGTGTAGAAAAAGGAATCTTATGATGGCCTGAAATGCAGGTAAACTGAGGCTCAGCTCAGCTTTTCCTTTTGACATGAAAACCCATACTTATATTTTTCCTGTGCAATATTTCCACACCGAAAAGTTCCATATCTAGTATCCATCCCTGTAACAAGCGTCTATCGAATACATAATAGTGACATGTCACTATTGGATTCATCTTAATGAAGTATTTCAGTCAAAACAGTGAAGCATAACTTCTAAATGTGTATTTTTACTTTAAAATCCATAAATAAATAAATATTCTCATTGCTTTGGTCAGCTTTCCTATCCTTGGGGCAAAATACTTGACACCCACAACTTAGAGGAGAGGTTTGTTTTGGCTTAGGGTTTCAGAGGGTCCAGTTCATGGCTAGTTGGCTTGAAGGCACAAATGCATGGTAGATGAGGTTGGGGATTTAGTTCAGTGGTAGAGCTCTTGCCCAGCAAGCACAAGGTCCCAAGTTTGAGCTGAAGCCCCACCTCCCCCCAGAAAAACCCCCAAAAACCAGAAATGCATGGTAAAAGGGCCTGGTGGAGGAAAGTCACTCAGTCTTTGGCAGTCAGGAAGCAGAGAGATAGGAAGGACCAGGAACAAGAATACACCTTCCTAGGTTACATCCCCAGTGACTCATCTCCTCTAACAATGTCCTACCTCCTAATAGCACATTCAGCTATAGGCTTGCAATAGATGAATTCACTGATGAGCACTGGGCCCCCATGACCTAATCACCTTCTGAAAGCCCCACCTCTGAACACATGAGACTTTGGGGACATTTTGGATTTAAACCATGATACTGATGGGACTTACATTTTAGTGAGAAAGAGAGATAAGCAAATATGTATGAGTTTAAGTGTGTGTATATTGTTGTGATGATGAATATTAGGGAGAAACTAAAAGGGTGGGTGTAGAATCTTGTGTGGTGGGACTGTAGAACTGGTGGTTAATGGGAAACATTGCCTTTTGGAGATTAGAATTGATGAGTCACAGGTGGCTTGGGAGTCCTGAGTCCTGGCTTTTAGTGATGACTGACTTAACAAGGACCCACAGAGTAATGAGATTTGCACTGAGAATGGTGAAGAAGCACTGAAAGTTTGGGGGTGACGTGGGGTTTTGCCAAGACTACTCCAAGCTCAGAGGCACCTTCTCCACTTTCCACAAGGAAGTCAGGTTAGAGTTTTTCTATTCAGAACACATAGTGTGCCTGGGCTTCCTTTTGATTCCTAGATTGAGGTGTGGTAGGAAGGAGTGAGGGGCAAGTTTGATTTATAGGCATGCACCAAGATCCTGAGACTTCTAAATTCTGGCCATGGATTTCTGGAGGAGCTTTAGGGTTGGGCATACTCATCTAGGCTTTTAGAGATCTGGTACTCAACACCCGGCTGAGATATCCAAGTGTCTCCAGATCCTAGCAGCATTATGTGCTTTGGATTTCCCAGTGTCTGGGGATGTTATTTGGACATACTTTCCTATTTAAATTGTTCAGCTAAAATTAGATAACTTTACTGTACTACCAGCCCATTTTCAAGTTTAATGCAGATGTCCCGACATGTGGATGGCACTCCTGGTGCCTATGCATGTGCATGTTAGTGGCTTCTTGAATGATACTCTTATGCTTTGGCCGCCATTGTCTGTTGCATTTCTCTCCTTATTTCTATCTGAACAGATTAACTGACTTGTTGATCCCTTGAGGTTAGTGAATAGACCAAAAGATGAGGGCTTCCCAGTGTCTAATTTTGTTTTGTATGTTGACAGTGCAAAGAAGAAAAACTTGAGTATCTGAATTTCAGGGATAGTTTTTACTATCAACTATCAATTTCCAATCATTATTAATTGATACCACATCAATAAAAAGTTTGACTAAATTATTTAGGACTATGCTCTAACAATCTAAGTAGAATAATATTCCTTAACTTTGATCTTAATGGTATCCAGAAGATTGACTATAATCATGGAACTGTCTGTCGGGTAATGGGATGAGTAAGATGCTTGCGAGTCGGCAGGACTCATAGAGAATCCTTTGAAACACACCCTATTAGTTTTTGAAAACTGGGCTGATTAACACCATCATGGCAGAGAGTAGCGATTCTCTCTATCAAGCTTCCAATGGCAATCCAATTCAATCTCTTTTAGTGCTTACGAAGGGTGAAATTAAGTCGTACTATTTTATACACAGGGAAACTGAGGCCCAGAGAGGTAACTCATTCAAGTCACACAGTTTGTAGATACTGGAATAGAGGTGGCCCTATTCCCAAGCTCTTAACCACAGTATTTTGCACTCAAAATTTACCATAATAATTCCAACCTCATATGATTGTCTACAGTCCTTTCCCAAATGCAAATAGCATGAGCCAAAAGAAAGGGCAATTATTCTTCTGCCAAGCACATTCTTTTTTTGACTGAAATTCCTATGAAGTGTTAAATCCATGCACTCAAATATCATCAATTTAGAGTAAAAAAATACATCTATAAACAGCATTTCAACCCTGGCTAGAACACTGAAAAATCTCTGCCTTGGACCAAGCCACTAAGGTGAGTTACAGAGAATCTCATTTAAACATACCTACTGAGTCTGATTTAATTTTATTAAGCTGCTATCTGGGAAGATGTGGTTCTAGCATGCACTGTCTAGTGAATAACAGTATCAGCATATTATTATTACCTACTACATAGGATAAACATCAGATTAAATGACGAAGCAAGAGTGAGTACTAAAATGGTATTGCTTGGTTCTATCTCTAAGTTAGTTTTAGTAGAATTGATTGGCACTTCACTAAAATTTTGAATAGGAACAGTATGGACTCTGAGTGTCCATGACTTGCCATGTAACTCACAGGATTCCATCTGGTACTTGGCAACTCTGTGAGTACACCACTGTCTTAAGTAAAGATCCTGGGAGTCTCATGAGGTAGCATTTTTGCCAGAATAAACATATTTCTCTCCTTCTTGTACTGTCAAGTAAGCAGCAAGGGGATATTTTTCTGAAGATGAAGAGTGACTAGAAACTGCACATGCAAGATCAGTGGTGCTTCTAGGAAGCAGCCGATCATACTGGGAATGGTTTGCGGTAGAGCATTAATGCACTCCGCATGCCCCTTGTCCCCTCCAGCTGCCACATGAATAGTTCACGCCTTCTTTCCATATGGAATATCAGTCACAGTATTCATTCATCATATCCATGGTTTTACTTGGAATCTGGAGGTCTTCCCTGTAGCTGCTCTGTTTCTTTTTCATCTCACCATGACTAAAGAAGCTAAGGTGTGGGCATTATAACCTACAAGTGATCCCAAGGGAATGGGCTGTCATTCATGTCTTCCTCCCAGCATTGAACAAAAGAGGGAAAGCATGTGGGTTCATCCACCAATTGTCATCATAAATCCATCTCAGTTCTATTTCAAGGGTCTTGGGGTTTCAGCTGAATATCTAACATGAAATGAATAAACACATTCAAGGAGCTGGCATGTTGTATCGCATGAGAGAAGAGAGAACACCCATTGTCACAGGCTGTAGAGATGCTTGAGAAAAATTATGATACGGAATATGAGAGGTCTTTAGCCCAGAGTGATGACTCTCAGCATGATCACATGGAGGGAAAACATGACAGCCACCTAGACTTACAGAGAGCTTTCAAGAGGTTTTAAAGTTGACCTTGAAGTAACTATAAAACTTTCCCTGAATGGCTTTATGATGTAGTCTTAGGGGCTGTGGCTTTTTGTCAGCTCAGTCTGAGAAGTCAGCCACGTAGTAACTAACTCTGTTAATTATTATTTCACTCATCTGAGTTTCAGTTTCTTTGTCTATGAAATAGAGATAATCAAGCCTCCCTCACTATATGATTGCGAGGGTCACGTGTGATGCTGTAGGCAAACAATGGCAGCCGTGTGTGGAAATGGGCACTGCTCCTCTTGAGGGGGTATCCCTGAGGAGGTATTCTGCAGAGAGTATATGCAATTTGGAGATCTTGTCTGATCTCCTACCCAATGGATGGTCCACCATTAGAATCGTGGTGTTGTAGGAGACTAATCAAGGAAGGTAGGGTTGTGCATTGTTTTCAGAAGCTCAGGGATGAGACACAGGGCAGAGAAACTTGATTTAAGAATCTCAAGATGTGGATTCCAAGCTTCCTCCTGCCACTGCTTCTGAAGTGCTTCTCCAGCTCTGAAGTGCAGAGTCCAGTTCAGAAACGTGGGTGGGCCCGAGTGTCTGCCTTTCTCCCAAACCCTCAGGTGCCATCATGGCATCCTTGGACCACACTTCGGCCAGATCCTGAAAGACCATGAGTGGGCAAATCATTTAACCTTTCTGGGACTCAGTTCCTTTGTAATAAGGTGGTAAATAAAGGTGGTGCATTGCCCTCTCTGGGGTTAGATGTGGCTGATCTGTATGGTAATATTTTATCCAGATTTAAAACAACTTTTTTAAAAGCTCATTTTTCTTAAGAAGTTAGATAGCATGTTCTGATTAGCTTGCCACTGAGCACCAGTTGCCTAAGTCTTTGTCTCCTTCGGGCAAATAGTTACCCAGCAGGGAAGTTGCTGAGAGACAGGGCTGATCCATGACAGCAGAGATCCAAGGTACTGAGGCACTGCCGCTGTTGGGGGGGTGACTTTGTGAAGAGCCGTCCTTGCACGGTGACAGCAAAGGAGGCACCAAATGCTGTCAAGAGAGAGCTGCACACTCAGGCGTGGGGTTAACTGAAGATGAGAGAAGAGGCCTTCATTTGATCTATGTGTATTGCAAGGCCCACACAGGGGAGGGGTTTTTATATTGTGTTTTATATTTTTTAACCACAGTAAAACCCTACCAACAAAGTGTTGCAAAAGGATTAATCTGTTGTCATTCGTTATTTTATTCTCTTAACAAAATTTTATTCTCTTAACAAGTATTTTGTGTCAGACCCTGAAAGATAGAGTGGTAAAAACAGACACCTGTAGCCTGCACTTCAGGCACTTAACAAAATGCCTGAAGTGCAGGCTACACTTCTTATATATCCTTAAGAAGAGTGCTGTAGAACTAACGAAAAAGAAAATAATTTGAAAGTTTCAGATCAGTCCAGATAGGGCTGCCAAAACAAAATTCCACAGACATGGTGGCTTAAATAGAAACTTTATTTGCTCATACTTCTGGAGACTAGAAGTCCAAGATCAAGGCCTTGCTAGGTTTGGTTTCCCCTTGGTGGGTAGGTGGCCTTCTTGTTTGCGACCTCACATAGCCTTTTCTTGGTACAGGGCATCCCCGCTGTCTCTTTCTCTTCTTTTAAAAATGAGCACCACAGTCTTATGAGCACCACACCCTTATGATCTCATTTGACTTTGATGACCTTTATCAAAGGGCCTGGTTCCAAATATGGTCACATTGGAGGCTAGGGCTTCCACATATGAATTGGTGGGGAGCACTGTATCAATATCAGTGCCCAGGGTTGGCTTTGCTTGGAATCCCAGGTCTTTGCTTTATCAGCTGTTTAACTTCAGTCAAGTTACCTAACCTCTTTAAAGCTCAGTGTCTTCTCTTCTAAAAGTGACTAGTAATGTATGCATTAGCCCAGCATGAGGAATACAATAGATCATGTTTGTAAAATGTTTAATAGTGTCCAGCATTTAAGAGGTGTTCAGTCTCACCCCCAACATCTTTCTTTAGATGTGGACCAAAGATACTGATTTTACACTTTCACTGGACAATACATTAGACGTACCTAGTTCTTCCACTGAGTCTACATATACATTAAGTAAATTAGATTTTTCTTTCTCTCTGAACCTCACTACCTGATTCCCTCTATCACCATGTCGAGAAAGAAAATGTCTATTAAAATTCAGCTCTAGCCCTAAGCACAGAGGATTGAGGATAGAAAAATACTGAATTACTCAAATACCTTATAAGTGGGAAAAATAATAATCCTATTTCCCAAAACAAACATGAAATTTGGCTCACAGTTGCCATTTAACACAACATATGGGGCTTAAAACAGAGTAAGCTAGTGCAGAAAATTTTTAAACTTAGATATTAAATCTAGAATGAGTTTAGTGATTTAAAAAGTATGAAATATCCTTTATGTTAGCAAATCAAGGTGCTGAATGCAGAAATATTTGACCCCAATAGATGATTTATTTTAAAAAATGTACTTTATCTAATACAATGCAAAAGTTAGAAAGATACGATATCTAAGTTATGAACTTTTAAACAACATGCCTACTCTGGCACAAACTCAGTGCTGTGATGAAAAACCTCTGTTTCTTTGTTGAGTCTGGTGTCTGTCAGTAGGCTTCTAGGGGCATCTGATCATTATTTAAGCTTAAACTCAATTATTCAGAAATGCCCCGTGGCTCTAGCAGGACAGCGTAGCAGCAAGAGCTTACTAAGCTGCTTGGTATTGGGTGAGGAGTTTTGTTTCCCCACTTTCAGGGTGAAATGTTCAAGGCATCTGAGCAAGCATCATGGACCACATTAACCATGCACAGTGCATATGAAACCTCTTTGTTAGTGGGTACAACAGCATTATATTTAACTCTGAGAATATTTCCGAAAGAAATCAACAAGCTGCATTTAGATTATACAAAGGAGACTTGCCTAAATTCCTTTTCTTCTAAGTCATTCCCTTTCCATTTTAAATACCTTCACATCCACTTTCAGGACAGGTAGCTTAATCTCTATCATGTGCAGCTTTTCCGAGCATTAGCTTTGTTTCCAGTGCCAATGATTGAGCTGTGCTGGATGTGCTTGGAAAAGCCTGCAAAGGCCCACATTCATTCAGGAAACTCCAGCTGAACTAGATCCATATGTTGTTAAAAAAAAAAAAAATGCAGCTTTCTGATTGGAGGTAGTTTCTGGCTTCCAGCATTATCACAGATGATTTTTGTTCTTTGATGTGCTGCTAAATAGAAAAGTAATGTTAGATCCAAAACTCTGTGTGTGTGTTTTTTTTTTAAGTTCACATTTACTGAGAGGTTACTGTATTTTGTTGTACTATGTGAGGCAACTGACTTGTGTTGACTAATGCTACAAATAATCATATGAGGAAGGTATCGTTATCTCCATTTCTTATAGGGCTTGAGTCAGTTAAACATGCCCAAGTTTGTGAGTAAATATGCTGGTTTTCAAGGCCTGTAACCCTACAGTCCATGTAAAAAATAAGGAGTGTTTGCATGAAAGGTTGGTGCCACTCTGCCCAATGCTGGAGGGAATTCAGTAGAAGAGGCTTTGCTTAAGAGTCCGTTTGTTATACTATCTGTTAAAATTATATCCAAAGCTGACAATTTCCTGGGATTATGGAAAGGTCCAGGTACAAATTATTGAAGTATTTCTAAACAGATTATTTGTGGCCATTCTGTTTTGGATATGATTTACCTTGATAGGATCAATTTAGAAACAAAATTTCCTAAAGCCCATTTTCAGTTTTACTTGTGACTTCAGACCTTTCTTCTGTATCCCTTTTACCCAAATAGAGTGCTTTCTTTGTACATTTTGGAAGTCAAGTCCTTTCTCCATGAAATTAATGCTTCTCAATTATGTGCTGAAGAATAAGGTTTTGTTTACTTATGTTTTATTTCCCAGCTGTTGTAAAGCAATACTTTTGTAGAATAAAATAAATACAAATCGCTAAAAAGGACACAAAATTAAAACCTCAGGTGTTTCTTTAGTAGAGTCAACCAACTAGGTAGTCTTATTAGTATATATTTGTGATACACATTTGTGATACACATTTACCTGGGGGGTATCATGTCTTCATCCTTTTTACTACTCCTTTCCTAACCCTCCCATCTCCTTCTTTGCACAGATTTCCTTCCCATCTCCAGAGTCTACCTCCCCATTTCTTAATATCTCTCTCTCTTTTTTTTTTAGCTCTTTAAAGTATTGATATTTTGGGTTTCTCAGGCAAAGCTTGGAATGTTTTATGGGCACAACATCTTTAAGAGTTAGAGTAGCTACATTCCCTGAGCTCCTTGTCCTGAGAAATGCCCTTCAGTTACGCTTCAGTGTTTGCCACACAAAGAATAAACCCAGCTAGAGATACACTTTTGCCTTTCTTACTTTAGAATTGTAAAACTTTGTGTGAAAATAAGTTAGGCCAGGGGCTGAAGCTATACCTCAGTCTTAAGAGCCCTTGCCCAGAATGCGCATGGCCCTGGGTTTGATCCCCAGCATGGCAAAAACAAACAAACATACAAATGAATAAATAAATGTTACCCTGGACAGCTGTAGTTACACAATTACAGGCCAGGAGCTGTATTTAGCATACATAGGTTTATTTAAGCTTCACAAGAGATTGATTTTATTTTTCTTTTTGAAGTGAATCTTGGTCAGTGTTAAAGATAGAACACTGCACTTAAGAATATAATACTTAGGACTACTAATAAAATACTGTGCCATAATTTGTTAGTGATGAAAAGTGGCTGGAACTGTGTAACCACTTTCCTTTTAGACAGAGCATAGACTTTCCATTTAATTCCAGGTTCCAGTTAGTAACTACCTCCATGCTCTGCCATTTACCTTACACTGTGTGATGTCTGTTTACCAGTCTGGCTTCAGGAGTCATTTGAACACCTTTAACACTAATCTGCATCCCTTCTTTACAAAAGTCTCCCCAGGCATTTCTTCGTACTTTGTCCCTGACCATGGACTCTACTTGGACCCAATATATCTTTATTAGTCAAACAATCTCTTTAACACCAAGAAAATTCTTCACCCTTAAATTATTCCTGCTCCAGATTCAAGGAGATATTTTATAGGAGAAGGCTGTTGTTACATTTTTAAATATAAATTACACAACAATGTATATTGTTCAAAGACAAATCTTATATAGATAATTTACTTGGAACTCTGATTATTTTGTGCACTTCTTGGTGTCACACTTTTATTTTGTTGTACAATTTTTATGTGCCAGTGTGAAAAATAAAAACAACAAAGAACCACTGACAGCCACTGTGTTTGCCCAAAAGGTTTGCAGAAGCACAGAAGTCCCCGATGGGGGCTGATGAGGAACCCAGGAAACATCTTCTTGTTCTTGCAAACTCCCGAGTTGGTCCTGGAATTTTATCATTTTAATTCAGAGTCCTAATTCACAGTAGCATAAAGAAGCAGAGGAAACTATGGTTTTTGAAATGCTGTACCCATCTCTCAGCTGCTCAGAGTCTGTTTCAGAGGAAGGGAGCAATTGGAAGGGTGGGTGTATCAGAAAAGTTGCCTACATATTTTCATTCACCACGATGAATCAGGGCGACTCGAAGGCCTTCCATGTGGACAGAGCCAAACCCAACATTCTCAGGAACAACCATATCTCAATATCCCACCTTTGAGTAGGTGGACTTCCTGCTGTTGTTTTTGTTTGTTTTTTATAGACGCTTATAACCATATGATATCCCTTGGTCTTTTATTTTGCCACTGATGTTGTAAAATTGTGTTTTTGAAATTGTTAAAACAAATTACAGTCTCTTCCTTTGATGTATTATGGAATGATAACATGAGACCAGAGCAAAAGAATGGGAAGGAGTACAAAATTCTTTTTTGTTGCTAACATTTGTAAAACCAAGAATGGAAAAATGCTTTAAAATAAGCTAATGACAGCATGGGTCTGTTCAGCAGAGAGAGTTATTTGGGTAAGTTCAGGAAAAGGACGAAGTTGCGAAAAATTGTTTTTGTTTGTATTCCAAATAAAAAGCAAGAGAAGAAGCACAAGTTCTTAAAAATAATGATGAAAATAGAAAGCACTTTTTTCCTGTCCCACCTCTCTTGTTTCCTTCATATCTTCTCACCTCCCTTTCTTTCTTTATACAGTCCTGTGGGGCTTAGCAGTGGGACGTATTGTCTGAGCGATACATTGAGGTGATTCTATTACTGTGCAAGCATCATCCTGCGTGCATTTATTCAGATCTACATAGTATAGGTCAGTCCCTCGACGTGACCTCCTGATACGTTTAAGACGTGTGGTAAACACAAGGTACATGGGGCTGCCTGTGTAACACAGCAGACTGTCTCATAGTAAATCTTTTGAAAAATAAGTAGGACTATACTGTGAAATAAAAACACAGGATAGTAAGTACATAAACTAGCAGCATAGTTGTTTATTATCATTATCAAATGTTATGTACTATAATAATCCCACGTGCTGTACTTTTATATGACTGGCAGCATGGTCAGATTTTCATGCAAACATGCTAGCCAGGCTCTGTGCTGTGATGTTCTGAGAGCTACCGTGTCACCAGGTGACGTTTTCAGCTTCCTTACAGTCCACGGGGACCACTGTCATTCGCACGGTCTCTCACTGACCAAAACATTTGCTGGCACATCGCTGTATTTTCCTTTTTTCCTACCATGTTCCGTAAATGATTTAAAGCACCCTTCAAACCACATAAGCATAAACAATTTTTTTTTCAGGTAGGACTGGTGATAGTTTAGAACTGAAAACATTGATCTGGGAACGAAGTTAGGACTTAAAGTACATGCTGCCGGAGATACTACTTGTGCTACAGGAGGACCATAAGTTGAGGTTCAATATTTTTAGCAGCCAATATGGGGAAGATGGCACACTTATGTGTTTCTCAATGTTTGTACTACGAGATTTCTCAACTTGGACATTATTGATGCTTTAGATTAGATTCTTCTTTGTTGTGGGAACTGCTTTGTTGCAGCGTAGGACATTTAGTATTATTCCTGGCTTCCACGCACCTTCTTCCTTAGCCATAACATCGTAACAAAAAAATGTCTCCAGAAATTACCAAATAAGCCATAAAGGGCAGTCACTTTCACTGACAAACACTGCTATAAAATAATGGCAAATAAATTACAATATTCAGGAAAATCCCAACTATACCAGTACAACTAGTAACATTTGATTTTTAAAAAATATTTTAGCAAAAATAATATTTTAGCGATTTTAACAGGGTGAAGTAGAATAATTTTAAAGATAACATGTTCATGTAGGTCTTGGGTAAAGTATTTAATTAGGAAACTTTTCAGATTCTGCAAATCCAATTTAATAAATCACTTTAATTTGTTTTGCTTTTTGAATTTTTATTTTACTAGCATAAAATCAATGTGGGTTAATGGGGCTGGGGACTTAGCTCAGTGGTTAGATTGCTTGTCCAGCAAGCACAAGGCCCTGAGTTCAATCCCCAGCACCAAAAGAAGGAAGAAAAAAATCAAGGTGGGTTAAAAGCTTATACTGTTCTTTTCTGCGTTCTTATTCCAGTTTTGCTAGTTACTAACTGAATCACCTCTGTGAATTTTGTATATGAAACTGCTTCATAATAGCATCAGTGGAGGTTATAAAAATCGTGCGAGTTAATACAGACAAAAAGCTTTTCAGAGTGCCAGAATTGTAATGAATTCTCAAGAATTGTTGGTGATAACGATCATTATTATTGTCATTATTTCTGGATAGTAGATAACAAAAGAATTTTATAGAGTAAGGAAAGGGACAACAAAACCAAAAACCTGAGCTGTCCATATTGGTTTCCTATTATTCTCTGTTTCCTGAATTGAATTCTGCTGTGACTTTGAGTGAATGTGGCCACATTTCTACTATTCATGATTTATAAGTAATGTCATACGCAACACTCCTCCTTATTGCCCTTTATCCCTTTTCACTACCAGCAGAGAGATCACAACAGGTTGTTCTTTTTTTCAAACACAGGTAGAATTATGTAGTGGCTTTTTAAAAATAATACTTTATTGGTCCTTATTTTCCCTCCTATTATAGTTCCTTCATGCCTTCACAGACTAGGCACCTCCATGATTATTTTAGGAGGCTCAGGCGATAACTGAGTAATGCCATATGCCTCTGAACATAGCACTTGTTTTTCCCACCCCTCTTCCTTCTTTTCTTTTAACCTCCTTCCCTTTCCCCGTGCATTTCTCCCTTCTTGGATTTCACCTTTGTACCCTTGAGATCTGTTGGCCACTGCCCATATTCTGTAGTCTTCATATTGCTGGTTGTTCTGGATACTGTACCATAATGTACAGTATAGAGAAATGGCGAATGCTCCCTCTTCCTCAAAGATTATAATTTTTTAATCGATATCAAAGTGTTCTAGTTCATTCTCGGTTTTTAGAGACATAAAATGTTTTGTCTGTTTCAGCTTAAACTCCCTTTCAACTCTCTCCGACCCTGTGCCTACTGGAGGGAACACACAGAGGCCACTTGCCCAGCCCTCCCCGGCCGGCCGCGTGGAGCCGTCTTGTCCGCGGGCTGGGGGACCTGGGGACGGCTCGGAGCGCCTTAGGGACTGGCCCGCCCCGCGCTGACTCTGCCCTCTTGGCCTTCCCTGTGCAGGCCACGTGTTCTTGTCAGAATTAAAACCGTTCAGCCTTGAAAAATCCTGTCTCCTTTCCTAAGTACGCTAGGTAGGAAGGACCTGATGGGTCCAGAGCTGGGTCCCGTCCCTCGTGCAGAGCGACTTGCTGAGGGACAGCCTCACCTAACGTGTCCAAACCCCACTTCAGACACATGTTAGGCCCAGACCTTCCTGTATATTTGTAAAATGACTTGAACTTTGAGGGGACTGTTTAAAGAGTGATAAATTTTAATTCTGGCAATAAAACGCCTCTGTGGACATATTACTTGACAGACTACTAACATGTTTTGTTGGTTATATGGTAAGAAATATTTCAAAGTTCAAATATCATATTTTTATGTAATTTAAATAATTAATGTATTTTTGAGACAAGGTCTTGTTATGTATTCCAGGCTGGCCTTGAACTTACTATGTAGTCTAGGCTAGCCTTGAACTAGGTCACCCAGGTTGGCTTTGAACCCACAACAGTCCTCCTGCCTCAGCTTCCTGAGTGCTGGGATTACAGCCATGAGCCACCCCACACTGTTCTCTGGACACTGAGGTCTCCATAGTAACCTCCTTGTGCCGCCCCGTTTTCCCTGTCCTCTGGGCTGTGGAGTTGTGGCAGGTGACTGACTCCTGGGTGCTGATCTCCTGAGTTCTGACCAGGCCTCTGGTGCCCACAGCCTCCCTCTGCTCACACGGATGGATGCCCTGAGCTTCCTCCTTGTGCGCCATCCGGCCCCGACTGCGGTGAGTCCGTGTGCAGAGGACTGTGGCAACTGGAGGCACTGCTTGCACTATACAGGAAGGAAGAGCATTTTAGGAATGCTGAACCTGCATTTATTTTTCACCTTATTCGCAGACTTTTCTGTTAGGCGGTGCCACAGCATCGTATAGACAGGACTGTGAAAGTCCTAAATGTGTGCAGAGCACAGACTTGCTTACCATTTTGTAACTTGCCTGTGCCCTCTGCCGGCTGATCTGCTCCCACATCACTCCCTTGCTGCACTGGCTTCTCCAGCTCCTCTTGGGGCTGCTTTTCTCCATTCTCTTGGGACCAGGGGATGGATTTTAGGGTTTTCTTCCTCTCGAGTCGTATCACATATGCGGTAATCAGCAAGCCTGGGGCCTGATGGTCACAGGCGGGAAGAGTCTCTTTGCTGAGTGTTCATTTAGGGAAGCAGGGATGGGACAATGATCTGGGAAAACCAGGCTTAGTTTCTAATATGTAAAGGAATTTGGGGGAAAATCTTGTAGATAAAAGTCTGAATTTCTTATGCATAATAGGTCCTATTTTGAATGTTGTTTTCTTTATATTTCTTCTATACCAATCCTCATCTCCCAGCTGTGTGTGGTGGCACACACCTGTAATCCTAGCACTTGGGAGGCTGAGGCAGGAGGATTGCCATGAATTTGAGGCCAGCCTGAACATCATAGTGAAACACCATCTCAGAGAAACCATCCTCATTTCCCTTTTGGTTCATGTGCCTTCTAATGCACATGAGTGCATACAGTTACAACTTGCCAAGAATAATAAGTTGGAAGACAAGGGAAGAAGTTCATGTGCCTCAAAAGAAATGTGATAAAAACGCATTTTTCTCTGACTATAATCATTCTGTTTTTAGGAATTTTCCCCGTGCGCCTTAACAACCTTAGCAAGGTCTTAGTGACCAGCAAGTGTAGCCGGGTGGGTCGTTTCTTTATGCCTTTCTTTCCCCTTTGCCTGGTCTCATATTAGTTTTCATGTTCACAGCCAACTCTGTGCCACCACCGTTCAACTTCCACAAGCTAGAGCACCAGTCTGCTTGTAGTTCCAGCTCTCTGTCTCTACTTCCACCATGATCGTGTTGCCATTTCAGCCCCTTAATCCTGCCCATCTCTATCCATCCCAGGCAGAATTTTCTTGGGTTTTTTCCTTTTTCTTTCCCTTCCTTTCCAGCCTCAAATCATCTCATTCCATGTCAGGAACCACTATGAATTGATGAACTCAGACATTGTTCCTATATTGGTAAGTTTTCTTGTTGGTGGGACAAAATGTCAGACAGACACATCTTAAAGGGGGAAAAGACTTATTTTGCTCATGGCTTCAGAAATTTTGGTCCACAAGAGGCTGGCTGTGAGGCAGGAACATGGTCGTGAGGGGCATGGTGGAGGAAAGCTGCTCCCTTCATGGCATCTGGAAAGCGGAAGGCAAGGAAAGAGTCAAAGAGGAAAGGGCCTGGCACCAGATCTGGATCCCAGTGTCTCACTCCCATCTACCGTCAAGAAATTGTGCAACCAGGACTCTCATAAGGAGGTTACCCTCTTGGTGCTGGCACCAATGCAAGGAAGTGTTTTTGGCAATTTGGCAATTTCTCCAATAAGAGAGATGTAGAAGGACGATAGATACTTGAAAGACAGGAAGTGAATGAGTATCTCCTTTGGTGTGACAGGGATCATGGAATAATTCATGAGCCATATATCGTATTTTTATTGTTGGAGCTCTTATAGGTCATAGGAAATGCATGTGGGTAACTTTGGTACCTAGTTTGGTCCTGAAACACCATTTGGAACATAATGTTTTGAGAGAAGTGTGCTTGTAGTTCACTTATGAGCAAGCTTTTCAGATATAACCTTGCTGAATTGTGTCTCCTTAAAATTTATTTCTTGAAGCCAAAACCCTTAATGTGACTGTATTTAATAGGCTTGAAGGAAGTAGTTGAGATTAAATTAGGTCATAGAGGCAGAGTCCTAATCCAATAGGACAGGTGACCTTCCAGGAAGAACCCAAGATACAACCCAAGGCCATGTGAGGACATAGCAGAAAGGTGGCAAATCAAGGAGGGAACCAGGAACCAGCACAGACAGCAATTCGGACTTCTCTGGATCCAAAACTGTGGGAAAAACATGTCTGTCCTAGAAGCCATGCTACCTAAGATAGTTTGTTATGATGTCCTGAAAAGAGTAAAATGAATCTATTCATACCTTTAAAGTTCAATGTAATTACCCTTTTGTAATCAGTTATAGCCACAAAATTTTACCATTATTACTCTTTAGTTATAAACCCAATGTCAGTGGAACATGGGTTGAAAGCATACTTCCTTAAAGATTCCTTATGTTTAAATATAAGTAAATAAATGAATGGATAAATCCTAAAGAGAATCTGTTTAAGGATTAGTCTAACCTTTGAAGGCAGAGCAAAATGTCAAGTATCCATCAACACCTGTGTCTCCAACACTGCTTGAGAACAATAGCCATATTTTTATTATAAAGCACCCCCATACAACAACTCAGAGTGGGTACTCAACAGAAATGAAACAGCCATCTTGGTTAGTGGATTATACACTAAAATTAGTGGTACAGATGTGGAATGTTATGTCTACAAGAGTACTTTTGGGAAGATAGAAAGATGTTAGGAGGCAAATGGATACCATGCAAAGGTGTTTGTGGCTACCTAACTCCTTTAATTTTATGGATAAAGAAAAATTATTCTTAGCTACTAGAAATTTTTCTAACCAAATGTGGTATTTATAATTTTTGGAAAGAAATGTTCTGTTGCCTTAAGAAACAGAGAAAGAAATAAAGCTGACAGTGTCTTCCAAAGTTAATGAAAAAGCGTATGTGGTTTTTAAGTTACCCAATGAGTCTTTCAGAATTTATTGATTTGTTTTGTCTTTGCTTGCCTTCCCAATAACTTAAATCTGATTAGCTGATTAGTCCAGGCTTTTCTATGGCATTAGTGGGTGTATAAAGGTGTAAACAAACTGATTAAAAACTATATGGCACAATGTAAATGTAGGGTTTTATTTTCAACTTATACAACCAAATTACTCAAGGATATACCCATATGAAACTTAAATAACTGCTTATATTGGTCGAGTGAAAAAATAAATCACATTTTTGACTTAGAGGGCAGATGGTTAGGTTCTAGTGTCGGCTTGCATGATTCGTTCTCTTCTGAGTGGGCAGGGCTGACTGTGAGGGGCTGATGTTTCCACCCCTGTGAGGGCAGTGTGGTACCACAGATTGTGCTATCGGGCCCTGAGCCCTGCTTGAGGGTTTGGAGACTGTGGAGGAGGTTCTGCAAGTCAATGTGTGCTGCTCGGGAGACACTTCCTAGCCCTGCACTGTGTGCTGGGCACTATAGAGTGGGCGTAGTCTTGGGGAAATAGAAACAAACTTTGCTTGTCACATACTCATTTGATCCTTATCTGAGTCATATACTCATGGTAGGTCGAAAACCTGGCATTTTCATAGCTAAGGGAACAAAGCTATGGCAATGTTAACTAATTAATTTTTCAGTGCTACTCAGGTTTAATGATTATATTTGTCAGCTTTCTCATTGCTGAGAGTCAATACACTGAAAAATTTAAAAAGAGGAGGGCTTTAATATCACTCACAGTTTTGGAGAATTCAATCCATGGGCAGGCAGCAAGACATAAATGGCATGATGGGAGGGAATGGTGGGGAAAGCTGCTCACCTCATCCAGCCAGGATGCAGAAAGATAAGGAGGAGCCAGGGACAAGAATCTGCCCTTCCAAGTCAGGCCTGTGTCCTGCCTTCAACTAGGCTCCTAACAGCACATTCAGCTGTAAACTCAGTAATGGGTTCACTGAGGAGTTCTGCACCGATGGTCCAGTGACCTTCCAAACTCCCCACCCTGAATACATGAGACTTTTGGAAGGCAGTTTCGATCAAAGGGTGACAATGACCACGTCATGATTTCACAACTAACAGATTAATTTCAGAAACTTCTTAACTTCTTTCTTCATTGTTCAGAGGATCTTTTCTAATTTTTTTATTTTTGAGATGAAGTCTCTCCTGCCCAGGCTGGTCTTAAATTCCTGAGCTCTAGGAATCCTCCCACCTCGACTCCTGAGTGCTGGGATTACAGGCCTGTGCTGCCTTTACCAGTGCAGAGAATCTTAATTGTCTATTTATGTATTTATGTGTCTCTGTGTAATTATTTATTTACTTATTTTTCTTTGAGTATTTACTTATTCATTGTTCGTGACACCATTTAAGTTAAAAATTTAAACGTGAGAAAGAAAAGCCAGGTGAGAAAAGGCATGTGAAAATACTTAGGAGACTGGTGTGTGAATATGTGTCACTGTTATTTATTGCATGTGTCCCATGTGATTAGTTCTCTTGAATTAAATTCTCATTTCTTAATAAAAGCTTTGTTTGATGTGAGATTTTTCCCCCTTAGATCTTTTTGGGAAGGCTTGGTATTTACAGTTACAAATATATTATTCCATGTTCTAGTACTTCAAGTGATTTATGTGACCTTACATTAGAGATGTCCACTATTGAATCTTTTTTTTAATGTCATAAAATACTTTGTACATAGACTATGCAGCATATATAATAGTTATAACCACTATTCTTAGGCTTTCCATGTCCTTAATATGTATGTTCTCTTATTGTGTAAATGAAAAAGAGTAAACAGCATTTGATAAAGGGGCATCTGGGGTACTAAGACATGCTTTGCTGGACACTACTCCTGACTAGTACAGAAACTACTATGTGTTTTACTATCCAATGTTAATAAAGCCAGTATGCACTGAAGCCAGCTGAAAAATTATAGTAAATGTTAGAAAAGTAAGCTTCTCCTTTTGAAAATCAGATTGCCCTTGCAGTTGACTGTTGCTAGTGTTTTAAGTGTGCAGACCACACACCCCTTCCATTCTGTTGGAGGACCCGGAGCTGCGGTTGCTACTTCCTTTAACGGACTGCTACTGCTACCTGCCTAAAAATTGTCTTTGGCTCCCTGTAAACCTGCAGTCAGAAAGGTATTTGAATTTTCCCCCTCTAGCACTTGCAAATCCGATTTTTATGTATAACTAAGTGCTCTTAGTTTTTACTCTATCTACTACTGGGGCCTGGTTTTTAGCAGGCCTGTAACTAAGCCAGATCCGGCCTATGTAATGCTGTTTGTAATGAGAAATCTAAACAGGGAATGGCAGTGAGGCATGGCAGGAATGTGTTTCCATTGGAGAAGTCAGTGTAGAGAAAAAGTCTAAGCAGAGCCATGTCCAGAAGGCCTTTTCAGCTGGCCAGGACGGAAGACTAATGTTATTGTACAGAGGCTGTTACCTGCCAGCCCTTCCTCACAGATTTGCTTTCTCTCTTCCCTTCCCCCAACTCCTCTCCCCTCCCTCCCTCCTTCATCTCTTCCTTCCCTTTCGTTTTCTTTTTCTCTCTTTCTTCGGACTCTGCTGACTGTTTGCTCAGGTGGACAGTGACACCATTTGGAATGAACTGCACTCGTCCGGGGCTGCACGCATGGCTGTTGGCTGTGTCATCGAGCTGGCTTCCAAAGTGGCCTCGGGAGAGCTGAAGGTGAGGTCTGGGTTGCATTAAGTGTGGGAAATCCAGAAAAGAAGCTGAAACAGAGATGTTGTTGTTTGGGAATCGTGGGGAGTGTGGTGCAGTAATAAAAGGAAGGAGGCTGAGGAAAGAGGGCAGGGAGATGGCCACTGAGGTGTGATAATAACTTCTCTGTAGATAGGTAGTGGCTGCTCCTGCTTGCAGGGCCTTCCTCTTCTTGAGAATATTCTGCAATCAGGGCACACTGGTCTCTACACGAGCATAGAAATGGTGAGTAAAGCCATGGTTCAGGATAAAAACACCCTTAGTGTATAAATATCTTTTATGCCATCCTGGAATTCTCTTTTGAAGCGATTTTAAAAATATGATTACTGAGTAGTATGGATAAGCTCAGAATACCACCCAGAGAGAGGAGGGGGAGAAAGGTAAATACCAGACGGGAAGGGTCGGGAGGAAGAAGGAAATTGTTGATTAGGAGGGTAATGATCCAGAGTATGTTTTTCCATGAAAGAACTTCAAAAATGAGCTATGCTTTATTGTTCTTTTCTTTTTATGGTCTCTTCTTTTCTACATCATCTGAAAAGAACAATGTCCAAACCCCAAAGTTTCCCAGTCTAAACAATTTATAAAAGCCAGAGACCTGACAGACATTGACATTTTATTTGGTATTTTAACAGTGCTATTTAAAGGTATGCCATGTGTGTCTTGAATGCAGTTACCCCAATAAACTTTGTTGGTGCTAACACGGCTTTTTAATGCACTAGTTCACACACTTCATAACGCAATCTGGATGGTGATTGATCTGGTATTTTTAGCAATTGTGGGGCTTAAGGGAAATATATCATGACCAACAACACATGTACTGTGAGTTTTGTTAACATAGGATAAAATCTAATTAGGATTATTTTTCTTTATGTCTAATGAATTTTTATTCAATTATCCCTACCTCTTCCACATCTTATTAAAAGTGTGGGGCTGGAATGCACACACTATGATGTATCATCTGTCTTAGAAGTAAAACTCTGCAGAAATGAAATGTTAATGAAGCAGGCAATGTTCAAACAATAGGTGCGCTTATGTACATTGAACGTGATGGGTGTCAGGACATTAATCGCTCATCCCAGAGGACTGATGGAGTGCTTAGCCTTCAGTCTTTACCTTCGTTAACAAGAAATTAAAAAGTGGATGAAAAGCAGCTTGATGGACATATTTTGACTGTCTCCATGTGGCACTTCAGGAGTAATTCTTGTTTGAGTGATGTCATGTAATACAGTAAGTTGATATTTTAAAAGAAGAATATTTGAGGACTTCATTTTCAAAAGAATTCAAATGGCAGACAACAGCCAAGCCACAATATTATAGATTTTTAAGATTATGCTGGCACAACCCCACTTGATAGCAAAGAGAATTATTATGTTAGCTTTTGCATTTTCTAATTGTTTTAAGTTTTGGAACTTTAAGCAGTAATTCAAAAGACTTCTCAAGTAGAATGCCCACATAATATTCATACTTATCAAAATCATTATTATTAATAGCTTCACTGTGTGCAGAATTGGCGAATTTATGTATGAAGTGAATTGAGCAAAAATCTAATTCCGTTTTTAGTATTTAACCATTTAACCCACTTACAAACAAAGTGTCAACAAAATATAATATGGACACGCTGACCACCAGCTGTACTAACACTGGCTATTTATGTTAAGGACAAGGATTCATACAAATGTGTTTTCTTGCCCTGGTAAAGGACAGGGTAGGCATTTTTTTTAAATGATAAGAATAGAGAAAAAGAGCCAGTCTAAGCATCAAGAAATCGTGGTCTAGGCACTGACACTTAAATACTGCGTCATTCATGACTTCTCAGGTAGAATCGATAATGTTGAAAGTTGTCCAAAGAAAGGCACGCCAAGGAGTACATATTCCAAAACCAAGTTCAACTTGCTTTGGTGAACATTTCACATTTTGGAGTTGTTTTATCTTTCTAATTGTCAAGATCAAATTAAAAATTCAAGGTAGGCCGGGCCATAACAGAGATGCTGCTGCCATGGTGACAAGTCTATCGTGAAACCCTGGTTTTTGATCATTTCGGTTGGCCTACAGTGAAGCTTTGAGGCAATGGTGGAAGTCAGAAGTAATTTGGAGTCCACAATGAAGAACATACATAATGGTAGAAAGGAGTGCTCAGGACTCAACAGTCAACTCAGGTGATTACTCAGTGCCTGCCTGTCCCAGATTCCATTGCTTCAGGGCTGGTGTACCTCCTGGGTTGGGGCTTTAGCTCAGTGGTAGAGTGCTCACCTAGCAAGTGCAAGGCCCTGAGTTAGATTCCCAGCAACCTCCCTGCTCCAAGAAAAAGATCACTGTTACTCATGGTTTGTGGCTTCCCTTCATTTGGATCTAAGAAGGAAATAGGGAAGCTTATTTGCAGACACTGGTAAGTAAGCCTCTGGTAAGAATTTTTTTTTTTAAAAAAGCCAGACTTTGTTTTTCACTCTCTACATATACATTCAGTTCTTACATGTTCTATCCCATTCTCCCGGTAATCAATACCTTAATAAATGATATTGTATATGATAATAATGTTTCTTTTGAGTCAGTACTAATTTTTCTTGGAAAAACAGAATAGAATCAAGAGCTTCATTTCAAACAGGGTGGGCCAGGGTGGAGAGCTATCCTAGAGATGGGCGATAGCTGGAGTGACATCACTGAACTCATAGAAGATGAGAATTTAGAGATCAGAAATGTGCACAAAAAAAGAAAAATGCCAAAGTCAAAACATGATTACCTGGAACTTTTCCTTGGTTATGACCTCTTTCGCCTGTCAGATTCTGTTGTTTCTTCACCTGGGGATACTGATAAGCTGAAGGACTTAGCAGGATGAACCAGGAAATTGGGCTGGGTTTCATGGAGACCCTCAAAGAGAACATGCCAAAAACTATAGCAATACATCAGTTTATTTTTGTCAAAGATCTGAAATGCTCAGTGGAGTCCATTGTAAGTTATTAGTACTTTCAAGATTTCCAAGATTTTAACAAGACACACACACACACACACACACACACACACACACACACACAAATCTACAGATGCCCAAGTTGGCTATTTTTCAGATTCTTGTACCGAGTAACACATATGGTGGGAAAATGCTGAAATGTTTATGTATTCAAAGAATAGATCTCAAATTTTTTTTTCTTCTGTAGGGCATTTTAGAAAGTATATGTAAGACACAGAAGTATCTCTAAGAGGTGAACACTTTTTCAACTTCTAAAAAATCTTTCAGTACTTATCAAGATTTACTATTAAAGTCCACTTTGATGCTACGAAAGATCAGTTTTGAAAATGTTACAGTCTTCACAGAGAAGTTAAAATTATTTTAGCTGTCTGCACATTTTTGCCAAACATAAAAAATCCCAAACACCTGGCTGTATGAATGATGGATAGGTTTCCTTAATGTTTGAGTGGATAGTGGGATGTCTTGTTGCCAGTAATACTTGCTCTTCATTGAGTACCTACTATAGGGTGGTTAGGTTCTATGTAATCTACCATTATTCCTACAATGTACCTTTGAAGTAAATACCACAAAGTATTGGCTCAAATACATGAACTACTTTTATGACTTGGCAAATAGGTTGATAAATAGATGGTTTATATCTCATAATCCTGTTTTCTTTCAACCACTCCAACAGGACTTTTTTGTTCAGGACTTTTTTGTTCAAGTAGCACAAATATGTAAGAAGAAAGCATTAAAATCATCTACTTTAAGTGATCTATATCCTCTCTTTTATTGTTATGAAATACTTGATTAATTCTGAAAAACAATAAGTTACCTCTTAACTAACAAAACACTATAATTAAACAAATACGTATGAACCCTTCATCCTTAAGAAACAGAACTTTGCTAATGCTATTAATGTTCTCTCAGCACTTATCTCGTTCCTACTTTTCTGAACCAGGGACAGCAATTAATCTACTATGTTTAAGGAAATTCTTTCTTTCTTTTTCTTTAATAGTATTAGATGTTTTTTGACCTTTGTAAAAATAGACTCTTATAGAATATATTCTCTTTTGATTTTCTTCTTTCTCCCCTTAAAATTATGTTATGAGGATTTGTCTATATGGATATGTGCCTATGATTCATTTGTTTTCATTGCTATGAAATCTTCCATTGTACACTATAATTTGTTTATTCATTCTTCCATTGGACATTTTGGTTGTTTCCAACACTTTGCCCTTTGAACAGTCCTGCGTGAACATTCTTGAGCATGCCTGCTCTTTTACTATGGCATAACTAAAACAATCATTTCCTAGGCTAGCCACATAATAAATTTCAGTAGATAATGCCAAGTGGAATTCTAAAGTGATTTTTCCACAATGACATCAGCAGAAATGTCAGTTTAAATCTCTGAAAATTCTTTCCTCCATGAAAGCAATGTACCTTTCATGGAGGAAAATTCTTTCCTCCTTGAAAGCAATGAAAACTGGCAAAATTTGTCAGGATGAATTTTCTTAAAACTCTAGAAATTAACAAAAATCTTGCAACAACTTAGGAAGCATGTTTCAAAAAAAGCAAACTAACTGAATTTTAATAAGAAGTGTGAGCTGTGTGGTGTTTTAAACCACTCTATTCCCATCTTTCCCTTCCCAGTACCACGGTAGCCTTAACAAATTACAGCGTATGTTCTCAGTGAAAACCAGGAACTTGGCAGTCCCCAGATGGGCATTATGGGGTTGGAGCTTATTCAAAGCCTCATTCCCAGAGAATTGTCTTGATTAGGCCTGTATGGTGCTTCCGTGCGAGGCTCACTTACAAGTCTGTCTTTATTTGACCTCATGTAGGGTCATGCAGTATGAAAGCTTTCTTTCCCAAAAACCAATTGTGGAAAAAAATTGAAACCCATTGATACACTCTGCCTGAGGTGTTGAATAATAGTAAGGCAGACAATAGGCAACTAAAAGTTTCAGTTGAAAGACTGAAGAATGAGCTGTGCAAAGTCTCATCAGATTCCTAAGACTCAAGGTCACATGCATAAGTCCCTGTGTATACTCTAGGAAGACCTCAAAAGGCCCTGAGTGCTTGACTCAAGCCGATTCCAGGTCTCTGCTCAAACAGGAAATACAGGTTAAAATAGAGTTGTCAGCTACATAACTAGATATTGAAAGTCCACCCTAGCATGTGTACACATGCACGCGCGCACACACACACACACAAACACACACACACACAGCCCTTTGACAAAGAAAGGCTGAGGGACTATTTTTTGGAGGCATTTAAGGAAATCTCTTTTTCCTGGGGAAAGCTGCAAATCGAATTTCCAGGGTTGTTATAATATTTGTTTACGATGTACAGTTTTTAACAAAAAGGTACGTGACAAGTGAAGAAACAAAGTCTGGACCTTAAGCAGAATAAAAGCAGTCAATAATAGTTACCTGAGACGGCTCAAATGTCAGACTTACTAAACAAAGATGGTCAGATATTTTAAATATTTTCAAAGAAAGTATTTTAAAAGACTGCATGTTTCAGCAAATAAACTATTAATAAAGATATCGAAATTTTGAAGTTTGGAAAAAAGAACCAAATTATGAAGCCGAAAAATACAATAACAGAAATAAAGAATTTCCCAGAAGGGTTTAGTAGAAAATATGAGTAAACATGGGGGGAAACCTGCTAACTTGAAGACAGTAAAATTGAGAGGCTCCTGTCTCGAGAACAAACAGAAGAGAGTGAAGAAACATTAACAGTTTCAAAGACTCATAGGACATGATCTAATATTGTGCAAAACAGGAGTTCCAAGTCCCAAAGAGATAGAAAAGGGCAGAAAGAATATTTGAAGCAATAATGTCTAAGAACTCCCGGAATTCGATTTTTTAAAAAATTAATGTACAGATCCAAGAAGCTCAGTGAACTCCAAGTAGGAGTTCTAAAGTCAAAGAGAGTCACACTTGACACACCCTAATGAAACTGTTGAGAGCCAAAGGTGAAAACAAAACCTTGACAAGAGCAAGAGAGAAGCAGCTCATCACTGACAAGGGCCCATGATTCGATTAACGGCTCAATGTAATTAGCATCGGAAAGCCTGGAGGCCGAAGGCAATGGGATGACATATTCAAAGTGCGAAATAAAAAAGAATGTCAACCAAGAATTGGACATCCAGTATAACTATCCTTCAAAAATGAAGGTGAATTTAGGATGTTTCCAGACATGCAAAAACAGAATTAATTGCTAAACCAACCAGTCTTATAAGAAATGCTAACAGGGTCCTTCAGTTTGCAATGAAAGGACACTAGAGAATAACTTGAACCCAAAAGAAGAGACAAAGAGCCCCAATAAAAGTAAGTACACAAGCAAATGCTAGTAATAGAATAAATGTTTTTTTGCTCATGACTCTTTTTTCTTCTCTGACTTAGAATATGACTGCATAAAGGAATAATTATAAATCTATATTTATGGGCACACAGTATATAAAGCTGTAAGCTCCATGAAAATAACAGAATAAAAGACTGCATTGGAAATAGAGCTATATAGTAACACAACGAAAGTTTTAGATACTTTAGAAACTAGGATGATGTCTTAACTTGATTGGTAAGATGTTAATTATAATCGGTGGGGCAACCACTAAGAAAGTAATAAAAGAGAAAAAAAAGAAATGGCAAGGAAACAAAATGCTGCACTAGAGAACATCTAACTCAAAAAATGCAGTGATGGGAAAGAAAAGAAAAAAACAAAACGCAAAAACACAGTGCTACCAACAAAAAGATACCACGTAAAGAATAAATTCCAGAGTCATCTGTGGGAATTTCAACCTCCACAAACAGCATGTAAGTTTCCACTGATCTTCATTCTTGTTTACAATTGGCATTTCCTGATTTTTAAATGTTTTAAATGTGGGTATAAAAGCCATCTTATGTGGTTTTGATTTGTACCTCCGTATCCGTAGTGACAGGAAGCATTGTTTTCAATTTGGATTTCTTTTAATATAAAATATATTTTATATCTTTATTCACTTTTATATTCCTGATACATGTTTAGAAATTTTTAAAAATATTCTGAATACTGACATTCTATCACATTTAAGTGTAGTGTCATCTCAGGTTGTAGCTTATGTTTCATTTTTTTTAAATTATATATTCTGAGAAAACAATTCCTATTTTTTCATTGTTACTCTGTTTCAGACCTTGCTTAAAATATGAGGTGTGATCAAAAATATATGGTGAATGTTTAAATTTTTAAAAATCTATTACAGTAAGAGCCACATTGGTATGAATTCCCCTCAAAATACTCACACTTACCCCTCTGTTGGTGTCACTTTCTAAAGCAGTTCTGGAAGTACTTTTCATGAATGTCTTTACAAGATGTGACCAAAAATATGGTGAATGCTACTGCCCAGTGCCATCCAGGCTAGTTGGATTACAGTGTGTGCTCATCCACCTTATTCACTGGATCCAGTACCATATGAATTCTGTCTCTTCCCCCAAATCAAAATGACCATGAAAGGTAAAGGTCTGAATCAACTCAGGACATCAAGGCAGGCACAACTGCCCAGCAAAAGACGTGAAAGAGGACTTCCAGAACTGCTTCAGAAAGTGGCAAGAAAGATGGGACAAGTGTGTGTCAGGAAAGGAGAAATTATGAGGAGTTAATTTTTCAGGGTAATTGATGGTATTGTGTCTTCTACTATAATAAATTTTTAAAAATTTAAACATTCACCATTGTTTTTTATATTATTTGATAGGCTTTCCAATCATAAAGTCATCAAGATAGTCTGTTTCTTTTTTGAAATTATGGTTTTCATAGTTAAACCTTGAATCTACTTGATTTTACTATAAGACATGGATAAAGTGTTCCTTCATCAGTACCTTTTTTTATTATAATAATTTAACTCAGTATCTTTTTGTTGAAATTCTATTTTTCCCCCCTGATCTATAATGTTACATTGTCACATTACCTGGTTTCTTTGTGAGGTTGGTCTACTCCAGGATCCCTATTTTACTCCACTGGCCTACTTGTCAGTCTCTCAGCCACATTCTACTTATTGCCTCAACTTTATGAGGTATTTACTATCCAACAGGACATATTTTTCTTCCCTCCCCGTCATCCTCTACCTGCCCCCCCTTTCATCTTCTTCACCAAATCTTTGTCATTTCTCTTACATCTACAGTTTATACTCAGTTTATACTTGTTGTTTATACTACAGTTTATACTTGTTGTTTTGCATGAAACAATCTGTGAAACATTTTTGCTTTGTATTTACAGATGAGTTTGAATAGAGTTAACATCTTTAAAATGTTGAGTATGTTTCTGAGCATGTTACGTATTTGCATTTATTCAACTTTCCTTGAAGTCTCTTAATTAGTTTTACAATTTCTTCAAAGATAAACGAGATTTGTGTTTAAGTAATTGAGTATATTTGAAAAAAATACATAAATAACATCTTTTTAAAAATTACATTTTGTGTTTGTTCTGATGTATAAAAGGCACTATTTATTTTTTGCTAATTGTGTGGCCAATATTACTACAAAACAATCTTACAAACTTATTTATCTGTAAATTTGGAGTTTTCTATGTATAAATAGTATCATCTGAAAATATGGCAGTTTTGTTTCCTGTTTTCCAACAACTAAATGATTTTGAGTGTTTTATTGTTTTATTGCATAGACTGAAATCTCTGGTATAATGCTTATGACAATCGATGATAGTGAAAAATCTTGTTCTTTTCTAAACCACTTGTTTGACCATTAATTGCTAGATTTATTAAAGACTATTGAAAATACTTTCATTTGTGCAGGAAATTCCCTAGTGTTTCCATTCTAGATTTTCTTTTTTTTAATCACAGATGGATTTCGCATCGTAGACAATAACTTATTCTACAGTTATTGGGGTTATGATATACTTTATATTTATTAATGTGATAACCTATATTGATGAATATTTTAATATTAAAAATTTTGTATTCCTTAGATAGACTTACCATAGAATTGGCTTGTCATCATTTTCATACATTTCTGCATTTGATTTGTTAGTATTTGGTTAAGATTTTGCATATACGTTCACTACTGAAATTGGTCTTTCTTCAAGGCTTCTTAAAATGATTTTGGGATTATCTCTGTCTTTCGTGCTTTGGAATAATAATCTGGGTAAAATTGGGATATCTATTCCCCTGGTGTTCAATAGAGCCTTGTACAGAGCCTTCTTGTGTGGTAAGATTTTAAACTATAGATTCAACTTCTTTCATGTTCGTAAAACTATTTGGAATTTATATTTACTTTTGAGTTGTTAGGAAAGTTGTTTCCTCTAGATATTTGAATATTGGAGCTAAATTTTCAAAGTTACTTATACGAACTGGCTTGTAATATCTTCTTGATACTTCAGTGTTTGCAGAAGCTTCAGTAATATGTTCTTTTCCTCATCGTACTGTTTATTCCTTCTCTTTTTCTGGCCCGCTTCTGACAGAAACTTGTAATTCTCACAGAAAAATACTTTTTTGGCCTTTATAGATGTATTTTATATTTCTTGAACTCTTTCTATTTTCATTATTTCTTTTTTTAGTTGCGAAAGGAGATTCTTATGTATTTACTTTAAAAATTCAACTTTTTTAAGGGTAGCAGAGTTTTATTAAAGTTAGGAAAAGAAATAAGCTCCACAGAGTGAGTTTGGGCCAAGTAGATGTAGGAAAAGAAGTGCACCCTACAGCATGAGGGCAGGCCACTGTGCAAGAGAGAACATGGTGGCAAAAACTCATGTGGTCTCTCCTTTTTGTATCACCCAGCCCTCAGGCTGATGTCCGGTCTAAGCCCTCCTTTCGAAAACCTGCTTGAATTCTTGCAAGAATTCCATGTGCCAGACTTTGGGAACTGTTCTGTGCATGTGTCCTGGGACTTTGTAACTAACAAGTCACAACTATTTCCCCAGCCAGCTTTGTCGCCCTAATCCCCTGTCTTATTTCCCCCTGAAACACACATATTCCCATAATTCTTTATGGGATGCTGAGGGAGTGGAGGTCCCCATCTTCTGTAGTTTCTTCAGGCTGGAAGGGGCTGTAGACCCCACCTACTGGGGACTATGTGCTTTCCAAATACCTTGGGGTGTTGTGGCTCCATACCTGGGTTGAAGAAAGAAAACCTGTCAGAAGACAATGAGAAAAGAGTTAGGGATACTGAGCTGTTTGTTCCATGGAGGGAACAAAGTAACTTTACTATCATGTTGGGGCTGTAAAGCCCAAATATGAGGGACAAGTCAGATTTCCATGCTTCTTGTGCAGAACAAAGAATGGTGAAGAGAGGTTAGATAAATTACCGAGAGCCTGGGAGCCATCATTTTAACAAGATTACTCGCATAATAGATCTAATTAAAAACTGGAGCCTCAATACAGGTACCCATTTATCAGCTCACTATTTTTAACCTGTAGTATTTTTTAGTATATGTACTACGGTTGTAAATTTTTCTCTATTATTTGAATTACATGCCACACATTTTATACAGAGAAGTTTAAACAGTTTGATTTAATAATATTTTATTTATGTTGTCTATTTCTGCACCCTGTATTAAAAGTTTGTTTTTTAAATTCCAAGCATATGGATGTTTCAGTCATAGTTTTTGTTATTGGCTCAAGTAAAAGGTACACTTAGAATTTGTTCTCGGAAGTTTGTGAAACCCATTTGATTGCCCAGTGTTCTACCATCTGGGTAATACTCTTTTTGTACTTAAACAGGATTTACATCCACATATTCTTGTGTGTAAAGTCCTATATATGTCAGGTAACACAAGCTTATTAATTATTTTGTTCATTCTGTCACATGATCCTTGGAGGATTCTATAATGGCTCCTTGAAAATAATGTATTAGTTTCCAAATACCATAATAGACTTCTTTGTCCATCCTTTTAAAATTATTTGATTTTGTTTATATACTTTGAAACTCTTCTATTACATATAGAAATGTTAAGAGTATCACAATATAACAGAGTCAGCTCTTTTCCTTCCTCCTAGTATTTGTTGAGTGTATTATTTATCATCCTTTTACTTTCAAACTTTCCCTTTGCTGTATACTAGGTCTGTTATAAATAACACGTGACTGGATTGACTGGATTTGTTTCCGAAAATGTCAGTATTTGAGGGGAGGAGTTTAATTTGCTTGTATTTCTTATGATTTGTCATATATTCAAACGTATCTCTATCGTTGGATTCTACTTTTTCTCTGTCTCCCAATTTGTCCTCTCCTTTTTGCACCCCCTCTGTTTCCAGTTGAATTTTTTTCTCATTCAATGTTACCTCTAGCTTTTTTGGAGAAAATTACATCTTACTTCTGTCGTTTTAGTAATTCTTTTTTAAAACTTAACCTAATTGTTTAACAAAACCAAGACTTCATCACTGTGTTTTTCTTCCCTGTTAGCAACCCAAGAACTTTAGAGTGTTTTGAAGGTGGTCCTCACCTAGCTGGGTTAGTGCTTTAGCTTAATATTTAAAGATTAATTTCAGTGATGAGACATTTTTCTTTATTTTTACATAATCAATACACTCTCCCTTGTATTTACCATTTTCTTTTTCACCATTTTTCGTTGGGTTTTCAACCTCCATTCTGGGATTTCACTTTCCTTCCAGCACGTTTTTAGAAGTTCCCTTAGTGATAGTTCTCAACTTTTGTTTATCTGTGATATCCTTCTGCCCTGGCTATTGAAAGATAGTCGGCTCAGCACACAGTTCAAAGTTGACAGTTTCTCTCAGCACCTTGAAGATCTTTCATGCTTTTCTGGTTTCTGATTTTGAGATAGAAAAAAGTCAGTGTCTAATACTTACTTTTGTAGATTTCTCTTTTCTCTCAGATTGATTTTCATGTCTTCTTTTTTACTTATTCTGTATTTTGCTTGCCATACATCTAATAGGGGATTTTTTTTAATTTTAACTTTTTTTTTTTACCAAGAACATGTATTCGTACATTGTATACATAATGATCATATTCAACATGGTCATTTTGTACCTGTACACAATATATCTTGGTTTTCCCCCCTCTTCCGCTCCCCTCCCTTCCATTTCCCCACCCTTCCCTATGTGCAATAGGTTTATTTACATTTTTCCATTTTTTCCCTTTCTCCTTTCTTTTCTTTTTCCCCTCCTTCCTTTCTAGTTCTCCTGTCTTTGAATATTATCTTCCTTTTATATAATATCTATTACACTTCTTTGTTCTTATTTACACTTATGGTTTCTCATATCAGACAAACAATTTGATGTATATTCATGAGTGTCTGATTTATTTCACTTAAGAGTATGTTCTCAAGGTACATCCATTTACCTACAAATGTCTCTAGTTTATCCTTTATTATGGCAAAGTAGTACTCCATTGTGTAGAAAAACCACATTTTCTTTAGCCATTGATTAGTTGTTGGGCATTTAGGTTGTTTCCAAGACGTAGCTATTACAAATTGTGTTACTATGAACATGGTTGTGCATATATCACTGTGATATAATGATTTTAATTCTTCTAGGAAGATATCAAGCAGAGGAATAGCTGGGTCAAATGGAACCTCTAGTTGTAGTTTTTTGAGGTATCTCCACACTGATTTCCAGAGTGATTGGACCAGTCTACATTCCCACCAACAGTGGAGGAGGATTCCTTTTTCCCCACAGCCCCACCAGCACTTGTTATTGCTTGATTTCTTGATAATAGCTATTCTTTCTGGAGTGAGATGGTTTCTTAGCGTTGTTTTGATCTGCATCTCTTGAATGACCAATAATGTTGAACACTTTTTCATATATTTATTTGCTATTTTTAGTTTTTCAACTGAGAAATATTTATTCATTTCAGATGCCCATTTTTGGATTGGGTCTTTAAATTTGGGGGGGGGTTGAGTTCTTTATATATTCTAGATGTTAGACCCTTGTCTGAGGGACAGCTGGCAAAAATTTTTTCCCACTCTGTGGGTTTTCGCCCCACTCTGTTGGTGATTTGTTTTTGCTGTGTAAAAGCTTTTTAATAGGATGTAGTCCCAAGCACTGATTCTTTGTATTGTTTCCTGTGCAGACTGGGTTCTGTTCATAAATTTTTTCCCTACACCTATGTCTTCAAGAGTTCTTCCTATTCCATCTTCCAGTAGATTTAGTATTTCTGTTTTAATGTGTATATCTTTGATCCACTTTGATTTTAGTTTAGTACATGGTGAAAGAGATGTATCTAGTTCTAGTTTCTGGCATGTGGCAAGCCAATTTTTCCAGCACCATGCATTAAAGAGGCTATCTTTCTTCCAGTAAGGGTGTTTGGCTCCTTTGTTGAAGATGAAGTATTTGAATCTGTTTGGAGTTGTTTCTGTATCTTCCAGCCTGTTCAATTGGTCCTCAGGTCTGTCTTCATGCCAGTACCATGCTGTTTTTATCACAGGAGCTTTATAGTATAATTTCAAATCGGGGACTGTGATGCCCTCTGCCTTATTCCTGTTGCCCAGGATTGATTTTGCTATTCTTGGTCTCTTCTGGCTCCAGATGAATTTCATGATTGTTTTCTCTAGTTCTGTAAAGTATGTTATTGGTATTTTGATTAGAATTCCATTGAATCTGTATGGGGATTTTTCTGTGTTGTTTAAAACACGTATTAGCCAGATCAAAATTTAAAGTACATATATTTCACATCACCTACTTTGTGGTATTTCATCTGTGTCAGCCTGAAATTAACCTTGCTGATTTCAATGATTCATTATGCATTATAAAACAAATATGTAATGAGAAACTATTTTGTCCCAGGAACTACTATAAATCTTGAAAAATATCATGGTGCCCAAAGCAGAGAAATTGGGCACCCTCGAGGAGAGCAATGTAAAGAGATAATTGAATAGACCCCCGATACAAGTTCACATGAAAGTATGTGATATGGGTGAAAACAAAGCGTATAGGAGACCTGGAAGAAGACTGAGGTGGTGGTCTAGTAGGGAAGGCCTTACTGGAAGGGAGACCCTTGAGCTTGTGAAGTGAGGGGAGACAAACATAGCAATATGTAAAAGCATATTCTACACAGGAGGAAAAGCAAATGCCGAATATGTCTTGTCAGGCGAGGCAAATAAGGTTTGGCATGTTTAAGGAAGTGATGATCTGCAGAGATTGGTAAGAGCTGAGGGTAGAGAGACAGTGAAGTGTCCGTAAGTGATGTGCATGTATCACACACACGCAAATGTACAACACAATACACATACACATGTGTGTAAGTAACATGCAAAACCAGGAATTTATTTCTAATAGCTTAGAAAATAAGAATAATACTGATCATGGATAAGGAAAGCTGCATTACTATTTCAAATGTATTTTGCCACTGATTTTGACTTTCTTAAAATGTTGTAATTTTGGTCACCCAAAATGGTGTGGCAAAAGCTATAGAATAGAATATTGGCGTTTATTTCAATTTTGACGCAGTTCCCGAGCTGAGGACAATGGACATTAACTTTGGATGCTAGACACATCTTCAACTCACTCCTTAAAACCTAGCTCGATAGTCTTGCAGTTAACTTACTAATCCAGGTAATAATGACAAAAGTCGTGAGAACATAATAGGATTGATGGAAAAGTCTTTAAAAGGAACTTAATTAAGCATTTTGACTCTTCTGTTCAGTTCTTTTCTTGTGCTTGCTGCTCACCCAAGCCTAATGTGCAGGATTTGGGGAGGGAGTTGGAGGAAACCACTCATATCCGTAAATGCAGGAAGGGGTCTCTCAGTCTTTATCTTGATCATTCTGAGTAGATCCTACGGAAATTTGTAGAGTCATTCAAAACGACTTCTGAGGTGTGCCATGGAAGAGTGCACTTGGGGGCCTGACATGTGTCAGGGGTTGAGAACTTGCATAAACAGAGAGAATGCCTGAGTTTGTCCCCTGAGAAGTGCTAACAGGAGAGCTAGCATGAGCATGCTTGTGAGCATGTCCAGGAGAGAGGGATGAGCAGCTTTGCAGACAGGGAAGCTGTTGGTAGGATGGGGATATTTTACCAGCCTACAGGCCAGCAGACAGTATGGAAGTGGGATTTAAGTGGTTTTGAAATGGTCTCGCTGAAGCCCTCTGCCTCCTAAGGCACAGCCCCCTAGTAGAATGCGACTGAAGGAATGTGAAGGCACTGATGAGAGACGGCAGCTTTAGACAACTAGTACATGATCCAGATCAGAGAATTCTGCAGACTGGAGCTCATTGACAATGAACTTGTGAATGTTCCTACTGAGAAAGGAGCAGTGTTTAGATGCGTGCTGTGGGGGGGACTTTTGAAGAACCCGGAACGGTCTGCAGATTATATTGTCAATCCAAAGTCTGTCCGTTTTCTTCTTCTCACTATCCAGAGCTGGAGGATTTAGAATCTAGGCATGAAGGATGTAGACCGAGAAAGGAAAAAGAGTACAAATGATGACTTATTTAGCCTCCTGTCCCAACATATACCCATCACATTTCCTCTTTGCTGGTTCCTGATCCTGCGGGGCAGCTGGATAATCAAGGAAGCTTTAAATTATATGTGACACCCAAGGTTTAAATTAGGATGATCTGGAATTTTTAACATGTAAAGATAAGGCTGTTCCTATAGATGAAAGTGATCTGAAAAGCTAGAAACTCAGGATATGGTAGTACTGGAGAAAAACCAGCGCTGCTTGCTTTTTACTATCATCCATTTTTCAACCCATTCAATGTACCAGTGTGGTAGTTCCTCCCCTCAAACTGCCACACGTTCAGCGACTTGAAACAATGCAAATGATTACAAGTTGAACATCCCTGAGCCAAAAGATCAAAATGAACCAGAAGCTGAAATTTTTTGAGCATCAACGTGACCACAAAAGTTTTGAATTTTGAATTTAGATTTTTGATCAGGGATATTCATTCAGTAAAGTCTATGCAAATATTTGCCAACCCCAAAAAGTCTAGTATCGGAAAGATTTCTGAACCCAAGCTTTCAGACAAGGCATACACAACCTGTATTTTTGGTCTTAGAGGTCAGAAGAGGTGTACCGGTCTCACTAAGCTAAAATCAAGATGCCTGTTGGGCTACATTTCTTCCTGGAGGCTGAAGGGGAGAAGCTAATTCCTCACTTCTTCAGGTCATCATGTTCCTTCTTGGCATCTATTAAGATAATCACATGACTTTTATTCTTAATTTACTTAATAAGATATATAATGTTTATTGATTCATATATGTTGAACCATCTTTGCCTCCTAAGAATAAATCCCTCTTCCTGGTGGTGTATCATCATATTAATGTGCTATTAAATTTGGTTTGACAGTATTCTGTACCTATATTCATCAGGAATAGTGGCCTGTAATTTGTGTTTTTGGTTTTTGTCTTGTTTTGGAACCAGGGTAATGCTGGCCTTGTAAAATGAGTTTACAAGTGTCTTCTTCAATTTTTGAAAAATTTTGAAAGGATCATCATGAATTCTTCTTTAAATGTTTACTGGAATTTATCAAATAAAAGTCCTGGGCTTTTCTTTGTTGGCAGACATTTTATTACTGATTAGATCTTCTTGTTATTGTTCTGTTCAGATTTTTTATGTATTCATGATTCGGTCATGTTTCTAGCAAACCATTTCTTTGAGGTTATCTAATTTGTGACATGTAATTGTTTATAGCATTTTTTTTGATCTTTGGATTTCCGTGATAGCTATTGTAAATCTCCTCTTTCATCCATAATTTTATTTATTTGAGCCCTATCTCTTTTCTTTTTAAAATTCACCTAAGTTTTGTCAATTTTTCTTATCTTGAAAAAAATCAGTTCTTAGTTTTAACCATTCTGATTCTATATCTAGAGTCTGTTTCATTTGTTTTTGTTCTACTCTACATTGTTATTTTTTCCTTCTGCTAACTTTCCACTTACTTTGCTCTTCTTTTTATAGTTTCTGGAAGTGCAAAGTTACATGGTTTGAGATTTTTCTTTTTTTCTAAATATAGATGTTTATCACTATAAATTTTCTTCTTAGAATATTTTTTGCTACATTTTCTGTTGTGCTTTCACTTCTTATTTATCTCAAGGTATTTTTTATATCCCTTTGATTTCTTCTTTGAACCGTTGTTTGTTCAGAAGTGTGTTGCTTAATCTCCATATATTTGTGAATTTTCTAATTTTTCTTTTTTTTTTCTTTCTTTCTTCCTTTTTTTTTTTTTTATTTGGTGCTGGGGATCGAACTTAGACACTGAGCTAAATCCCCAGCCCCAATTTTCTAATTTTTCTCCTGCTGCTGACTTCTAGTTTGGTCAGAAAAAATACATGATTTCAATCTTCTTAAATCAGTTGAGATTGGTTTTGTGGCCTAAAAATGCTCCACCTTAGAGCATATTCTGTAAAGAACATGTATTCTCTACTCTTGGATAGTATGTTCTATATATGTGTATTGGGTCCATTTTATCTAGTACTACTGAGTTGCACTGTTTATTCATTTATTTTTCTGTTTGGATGATTTATAGTCTAAGATCAAGCACAAGACAAAGATGAAAACCTTTGCTATTTCTTTTCAGCACAGTACCAGAAGTACTACCCAGAGCAGTTGAACAAAATGAATGAATGAATAAAGAAATAACCAAAGGCATTCGAATTGGATATACAGAAGTAAAATTGTCTCTGTTTGGCAATGACAAGATACTAAATATAGAAAAATCCCAAAGAATCCACAAAACTTGTTAGAACTAGTTGTTAAAATTCAGTAAATTTTCAGGATAGAAATCCATATACAAAAATTAATTGCATTTCTATACGCTAACAATGAACAGTCTGCAAAAGAATTTAAGAAACCAATGGCATTTCCAATAATAGCAAAAATAATAAAACATTTAGGAATAAATGTATGTTAAAAGAGAAAGATCAGTACATTGAAAACTATAAAACATTGATAGAAGAAATGGAAGAATACACAAAGAAGTAGATAGTCCATGTTTATGGATTGAGAGAATTAGTATTATTAGAGTGTCCATGGAGTCCCAAACAATCTTCAGACTCAATGCAATCCCCAGCAAAATTCCAATGGCATTTTTCAAAGAAATAGAAAATAATACTAAAATTCTCTAGAACTACAAGAGATCTCTAATAATCAGTGTAAACTTGGACAAGAACAACAACACTGGTTGCATCACAGTTCATGATTTTAAGTTACATTGGAAAGCTATAGTAATAAAAAATGGGTAGTACTGGCATAAAAACAGACACATAGCCCAGTGGAACAGAATATAGGTCCTGGAAATTATATATATTCCATTACTTTCGATAAGGGTGCCACGAACACAAAATGGAGAAAGGATAGTTTGTTCAATAAATGGTGCTGGAAAAAACATGATATCCACATTCAAGAAAATAAAATTGTACCTTTATATTATTCCATATATAAGAATCAACTGAAAATTGATTAAAGAGCTGAATATGAGACCTGAAACTGTAAACTCTTTGAAGAAAACACAAGAAAAACTTCTTGACATGGGTCTTGGCAATAATCTTTTGAATACGAAAGCAAAATCACAGATAACAAAAACAAAAATTGACATATGGGGTCATATCACACTAAAATGGTTCTGCACAATAAAAAACAGTTAACAAAATGAAAGAAAAATCCATAATGTAGGAAAAATATTTGCAAGATATATTTTTGAAAGGAGTTAATTTCCACAATATATAATGAACACATATAACTCAATAGCAAAATAATTCAAATAAACATTTTAAACATTTCTCAAATTAAGACATACGGATGGTTGACAGGTATAAGAAAAGATATTAAACATCACTGGTCATCATGTAAATGTGAGTGAAAACCATAATGTGATACCACTTCACACCTGTTGGCATGGCTGTTACTTTAAGAAAAAGTTATTGGGGATACAGGAAAAAGGGAACCCTAGTACATTGTTTGTAAAAACATAAATTGGTGCAGTTCTTACATAAAACAATATGAATATTCTTTTAAAAATGAAAAATAAACCTGCCAAATGATCCAGCAATTCTACTCTGCATATTTATCTACAGAAATAGAAATCAGGATCTCAAAGAATTATCTATGCTTTTATATTCACTGAAGCATTATTAACAATAGCCAATATATGGAAACAACCTAAATGTCCATAGACAGTTAAGTGAGTGAATACTATGTAGTAACACACACACAATAGAATACCATTCGGGCTTTAAAAAATAGCAGGAAATCCTATGATTTGCGAAAATAGACTTGGAGAAAATTGGATAGACCTGGAGAAAATTGTTAAGCAAAATAATCCAAAAAAGAAAGATAAATACTATGTGATCCGTTCATATGCAGAATATAAAATAGTCACATTCATAGAAGTAGGCAATAGAACGGGGTTGCCCTGGCCAGGGACAGGAGAGATAGACAAGTGATAGAATAAAAAGACACAAGCAAGCATGTGATTTGATTGTGCCCACTGAACAATGCAGGATATTCTTCTCATTTTAAGATCTTAATCTTTTTTTCACTTCTGTCATTTCAAGTAACGTATTTACAGATTCTAGGGATAAGGATATAGGCATTTTGGGGAACACTCACTTGTAAACCAGAACTCGTTCCCCAAAATTCAAGTCAGATTCCTTCTTTAATATTTTTACAATATATGGCAGAGAGCAGTGTAGTAATCTATTGAGATTTTTTTGGAAACAGATAATGTAATTTATTTTTTAATCAAGGTGTAGTGCACATTGAATAGAATGTACAGATTTTCAGTGTTATGATGTACGTTGACAAATATTGATACCTGGCTGTCACCACAAATTATATTAAATCTCCCCAGAAAGTATCCTCATGTCCTTAGTATTATAGAACTTCATGTACATGCCATTTATAGTATACGGTCTTTCTGTATAGCTTCTTTCACTTATTGTAATGTTTTAATGATACAGACATTTAATTCTATGTATTAGTAGTGCACTAACATTATTGCTGAGTAGTGTTCTATTGAATGAATATTGCACAATTTATTTATTTGTTCCAGTTGGTGACATTTCTGGATAAAGCTGCTTAGGAAGGTATTTTTCCAAATCTGTTTTTGGATATATATTTATATTTTACACAAGAATATGCCTAAGAAAAATAAGTGTTATAGGCTAAGCGTATGTGTGCTTTATGGACAGTAAACTGTTTCCAAACTGATTGGATTTAGGTGTAGAATCAGTAGCAATGTCACCTTTCATTCTTTACAGTGGTAATTTGCTCCTTCTTTCTTTTTTTCTGATCAGTCTGGTTAGAAGTATATTAATTTTATTGATTTTTTTTCAAAAAATAGTGTTTGGTTTAATATTCTTTACTATTTGTTTTCTTTTTCACAAATTCAATCTTTATTATTTCCTCTTCTTTCTGTTTGTATTCAATTTCCTTTTCTCTTCTTTTCTAGTTTTTAAAGCAGAAGTTGAAATCATAGGTTTCAGACATTTCTCCTTTTGCACAGAAACATTTTACTGCTATAAATTTCCTCCTAAATACTGCTTTAACTGCATTCTGTACATTTTGGTATATTGTGTTTTAATTTTCATTATGTTCAAAATACTTTCTAATTTCCCTTTTAACTTTGTTAACACATGAATTCTTTCAAAATGTTATTTTATGCCTATTTGGGACTTCTTCAGATAACTTTCTGTAATTCTGAATAATTTACTTTCTTTGGGGTCAGAAAACACACTTTGTATGACTTAAAAACTTCACATTTATTGAGACTTACAATGGCATGATTCTGTTTATTCATGCCTTACTTGTTTTTATTATTTTATCATATATTTGAATTTTATCCATATTATAGATCCTCACTTTGAATTATCTATAATTTTCTTGATTAGTTGAAATTTTTTAAAACAAGTGTAAAGTGTGAGTTTGGGTATATAAGCACAGGAGAGAGAATGTTGAAAATGTGTGTATATTCATATAAAATAAAAACAGTTTAAAGAAGAATTTCTTTCATATTGGCCCATACATTTAATCTTCCTGGTGTTCTGTATCCATTTGGACAGATCCAGGCTTACATCTGCTGTCATTTCCTTTCAATCTGAATAACTTCCTTCCACGTTTCTTTCATTGCACTTCTATTGGCAACAAATTCTTTCATCTTTTGTTTATAAGAAATGTTTTCATTGAATGATATTATTATTTGGCTTGAATTCAGTGTTGACAAGTATTTCACACTTCACATAGATCTTTGCAATATTCTTTCTTTTTCCTTTTTTTTGTGATGACAAATCAGCGGCCATTCTTAACATTGATCTCGGTAATGCTTTAATTGCATCTTTTTTCTCTGACTCTCTTTAAAATGTTTATTTACCTTTGTTTTTTACAAGTGTTTTTTTTTATTAACTCTGATTTTCCTGGTTTATTTTGCTGGAAGTTTATTTAGCTTCCTTTGTGAATGGCTTGCTGTTTTCAATAGAAATTGGAGAATTGTTAGCCCATATTTGTTCATTTTTTTCTTTCCCATTCTGAGTGTCCTCTGTTTCTAAGCATCCCGTTAGGTGTTTATTTGATCCCTTCATACTCTCAGTAAACACTGAGACTCTATTCCTCTTCTTCAGGCTTCTTTCTTCTCTGTAGCTCGGTGGGGAAGATACCTAGCAGGGGATCCCTGGTTCATAGGGCATTTCTAATTTTAGTTCTTTGGAAAATCTCTATACTGATTTCCATACTAGTTTACGTTCCAACCATCAGTGTAGGAGGGTTCTTTTTTCACCACACCCTGATCAGCATTTTTTATATTTTGATTTCCGAATGATGGCTATTCTTTCTGCTGTAAAATACCCTCTTAGCATTGATTCATCTGCTCATAGACATATAGGCAGATTCTGTTATTTGGCTCTTAGGAATACTGCTGCAATAAACACAGGAATGCAGATATCTCTATTGCGTGCTGACTTTGTTTCCTTTGTGTATATATGCAGGAGTGGTATAGTTGACTCAGATAATAGTTCTGATTTGACTTTCTGAGGAACATCCATACTGTTTGTTGTATGTAGTGGCTGTACCAGTTTATCTTCTCACCAGCAGTTTATAAGGGTTCCTTTTTCTCCACGTCCTCACCAACATTTGTTATTTTGTTGTTGTTGTTGTTGTTGTTGTTGTTGTTGTTGTTCTTGGTAATAGCCACTCTAACGGGAATGAAATGAAATCTCGGTGTAGTTTTGATTTGTACTCTCTGATGGCTAGAGATGTTGACTATTTTTTCATATAATTACTGGCCACTTGTACTTCTTTTGAGAAATGCCATTCAAGACATCTTTCCTTTTTGGCCTGCCCGTAATGTTCTCACTGCACAGTCTATTTTCTTCTAGGTTTTTATCCTACCCATCTGCTTTTCTGATGGCTAATATTTCAATTTCTAGTTTGTAGTTTTAACTGCCTGCTCCATGGTAATTGGATATGCTTATTTCTAGCCTCTTCATCTGATTCTTGGCTTTGAACTATCCAGATTTCATTACGTGTATGTGGTTTAGCTTATACAGCCTACAATATGCTGTTTCTTACTTAAGACTCTGTGTCTGTCTCTCCCCTAAATCTTGCTGAGCTTTCCTCAGTCACTAACACCTACTTTACACTTTTAGTCAAAGTCTTAATGATATTTTTTTTAAAATAAATGGGAAAAAACTTCCTAAAATAAATTCTAGTTCTCAAATTTAGCATTTACTTATAAGTTTTTCTGGTGCATTTCACCTTCTTCAATATTTGAAATATAGAACAAACATATAATATCAAATGAAAAATAAGTTTCAAGTAATTTATGTTTGTTTTTCATCTTTGATAGTATAAAAGCAGATACCTGCTGGTTTATCTATATTGCAGATGTTTCTTTGCTTTTTTGTTTCAATCTCTGCAAAAGACATTGTTTTGCTGCTTTTTTTATACCAGTACCCAAATTGCACATATCATACACACTCAGAGAACATAAGTATTTTGCACCTTTGTAATTTTATATGGCAGTAAATTTCATACACACACATGCACACGCACACATACACATAAACTTGCTATAAAATGAAAGGTCTGTTCAACTCATTTGATGTTCTTTCTGAATGATGCTAATATGTATATCATGCTATATAATGTAATTTTTTGGACTGAATTTTTATTTAATTGCCCACTTTTAAGTAAGTTGATCAGATTTACTTGGTAGCTATTCTTACAGAGCATAGGCATGTACAATTTGAATTTAATGGAAGAAGAAAATTTATAATCAGAATAAGAAAAATACAGCCAAAGTTAAAGCATCTACCCAAAGAACCTAGAGATCTTGATAATAGCTGTAACAATGCAAGGTGCTAAGATTTACTCTTAAAATTTTTGAAATTTCAAAAATCCTATTGAAAATGTGTGTGTGTGCAGTAAGTGATTCTAAAATATTAGTGCTACTGTTGATTGAATACAAATCTACCGTAGGAAATGACTATAATAACATAAGATATCTTATGATGGGACATCTTTTTCCCCAGTATAACCTTTGTTCAAGTCTCGATCAGTACTATTATTTTGTGCTGTCATCTTTGTGGAAGGCTGTGATCATTTGTCTTAATAACATAATTCTATTTTAAAGAGCAATAGCTAAAACTCTTTTGTCCTAATTCTTTTTTTCTGAAGTTTTTCGTACCGAGGCTCTATTTACAAGATGAAAATACTTGATTCGTATTTTGTCAGTGTAGCTCCAAAACCAGTCCTGTTTCCAAAAATCCAGCCAATTGTTGAGGCTTGTGTCAAACAAAACCACTGGTAAACTAAAAAAAACTGCTTTCAGGGGGTTGGTTCTTAGTGCCTTACCAAGATTCACACCCTGGTGGCTTCTTTGCTCACAGTAAGACCTTCATAGTCCATCCATTATGTTTTCATAAAAGGCTCAACTTAAAGTACATGTCGTATAAGCACCATCAGATGCTGTCTCTCCTTCTTACCAGGATCTTGGTTTTTTGTGCAAGCATTTAGTCTCGTCCATAGCCACAGCTTTGCCAGGCTCCAGGGTGTAGGCGTCATGGACCATGGTTGCCAGGCTTCCTAAGAGCTGTTTTCCAGGGCTGTCACCAGCTCCTCCCTTCTGGATTCTTCAGGGCGTGGGGCTGGCTGCTGTGCGTGTGCTTTGGGGTGCACTTTTCAGTTGAACTGTTATTGCCGGGCTCCTGTTTTCCTGGCTCCCCTGAGCTTACTCCAAGAAACAAAATGGTATTCCCATATGTCCCTTACTGTGTTCTTGGAAAATCTCTCTACCTCCCTTAACCTCCCAGATTCTAGTTACTGAGACAGCCTTCCTTTGTGAAAGTTCCTTCCTTCAGTAGTTCTAGATTAATGGCATCAATTCTAAGGCAAATCTGCCTTTTCAGAAAGTTTTTTTAAGGCTGAATTAACTGGTATTAGGGACTGTGTACTAGTATATTCCAAAATACTGTGCGTACTGGTGAACTACTATTAAAGACAGCCCAAAAGCCTGTCCTTGATTTATTAATTTGAATGTAGAGTGTTACAGATGGTTCAGGTATTGTTGGGAGATGCCGAATGATTAGAGACCCAATCTTTGTCCTAAATACTAGGGCCAATCAAATAACTTTAGTAGATATAATAATACATTTCTTTTAATTTCCACATAAAGTTTAATTCCAAGAATGGAAAGGTAGAAATGGATATATTCTACTTTCACTCTGTTGTTGCCATAATGCAACTTATGTAGAGCTATTTTTCCTCATATAAATCAGTGTAGCTGAAGAGAGAGAACTTAGAATAAGTCAAGGACCCCAGTTAGTGCTGAATAGGGACTTTGAGTAGGCATGGTGTAAGGCACATTGAAGAACTGATAAGCTGTATCATATTCATAATGGTCGATTGGGATTGTAGCTTTTTTAGCAGCTTATCATCAGCAATGGCTATGCCGGAGTCATTCCTGAAACATACAGCCTGAGCCAAGTATTGCTCAGATTCTTTCTGGGTACACAGCTGCGGTAGGTGAGGCAGGGGGAGAGAATATATGTGTGCTTGCATTGATGTGCTTGTGTCATCATTCAAGTGCTGATACTTTTTAAAATAAACTGGTAGTTAGTAGGAGAATTTTAAGATCTTATGTCCAATTAAACCTTTCAAAAGCCTATTCCTTACCATGACTCTATTAGGAAGAATGGAAAGTTTATTCCCATAAAATTTGTAGAATGGATGCTTTATATTCATTTCTCTTTTTGTTCCAGCGCCAGTCTGCCACTTTTACATGTGGCAAGCGAGTTTGTTGAGATATTGGAAAGGCAACTTTTGAGCAAACCAGTTTGGGGGGAGAATTGTGCCATCCTAGTATAGTCATATAAATCGCAGGCTCAAGTTGCTGTCAGCACTTCTTTTTATCAGAATCAAAAGGCCTGTGCACAGACATCTTTTATTGTGGTAGTCATCACTGAGTATCAAAGTAGATTAAAATACCTCTAACTATTCTTAAAAGAAAAATAAACCTCAACCTACATGTTTAGGTAAGGACTGTTTCCGAAAGTCATTTTCACAATTGGTAATGAATGCATCAATATACATCTGTTTGGCTTAGCTAGGAAATGGCTTCCAGTGAAATGTTTCAACCACATAAAACATTGCATATGAGTTTCCAGTTCAGCAAATACACTGGAAGTAATAATTCAACCATCACATCTTTACTTGGAAATACATGTTGTAGAATTTTTCCATGTTGTGCTTGATTTCGATATGTCTTACTTCACTGAGCATTGATACTTTAGTCTTACTTAGAAATACTTTGGTAGTGTTGCTTAATATTGGTAATTACTGAGCTCTAAATCAGCAATGCACTAGAACAGAAATTTTAAGAGCAAAGTTCCAATCAATTTGTCTGATATGCTCTATTTGTCTTTGGGGAGTAGGCAGTTTTGTAGAAAACATTTTTTGTTCTCTGTAGGATGGATTTATTTTATATTGTATTTATAACTTTCCTAAGTAGCATTATATTATAAAAGTAAGATAAAAATATTTGATTGAATATTTCAAAGAAACACAGATAACTCATTTCGTATCAGTTTATAAAGTTCACTTAGTCATTCCATTTTCTGCACTGCACTTATACTTTTATACAGAAAAGTCAAGCAGTAAGTGACTAACAGGAATATTAGGTGTTACAGATATTTTAAGCTCTATTTTGTTGCTCACTAGTCCCTAAAGTCTGTGTAAATAATCTTTGCTTTTCTGATTCTGTATTCATCAGTTGACTCTGGTACATAAATATATTCTCACTACATCACTCTCATCAGCAGTGATCAGTCCCTTCTTTTCCATTACTTTTAAATCTAAATTACTTTGCATAGGTGGGAATCAGTAGTGGTTGTTACTGTCCTTTGACTGCCTACATCCATCCATGGGTATGTTAGGGAAATAAAAGTAGGCATTTCTTTTGTCCATGGGATAATCTTGATGAACACAAGTAAAATAATCTGATTGTTCTCTACACTTTGAATTTTCTGTACCCATCTGTGTTAGTTGCTTTTCTCATTGCTGAGACAAAATATCCAGGACTCAAAGGAGAAAAGCTTTATTTGGCTCACAGGTTTTAGTTCATAGTTGGCTGGCTCCAATGGAGGGTGTCATGACAGAGGACATCGCAGAGGAGAAACAGTTTATGGCAGGCACAAGAGAGCAAGGCAGTGAGCAGTAGGTAACCAGCCATAACACTATTTCTGTCCCTTATATTTTACCCAGGCTTCCCACCCTTAGAGCGGGTAGCACTCACACCCAGGGAGGCCCTTCCCATTACCCACTCCCAGAAGTCTGCCAAACCAATCAGTGCACTAACTTAGTAATCACACACCCTTGAGCCCAGCATCCAACACTCTAGATCCAACAACCTCTGAAAAGTCCCACCTATGATTGCATGAGGCTTTGGGTGGACATCTAGGTACAAACCAGAACACCATCATTACTGTAGCAGTAGATTTAGCTTACATGGAGTCGAAAAATGAATGTATAAATTGGCTTAGGTAATTTGTTTACTGTCTTCCATTTATTTGGCCAGGAAAAATTTCACTATGTATATAAGAAATACAAAACAAATTTGATATTTTTATAAATCTGTCTGGAAAGTGAAATTTCATTAGTTATGAGATTAGACTAGTCTAAAATGGTTAGCTTCCTATTCCTCAAATCTACTTTTGTTCATAGACAATGTCATAGATTTTCTTTCCTTTATGTTCCATGGCTATATTGAGTAATCAAACTTTTGCCTGTATTTTCCCACATGATAAAATCAAAGAACACATCATTTCTTTTCTTTAAACTCAAGAAAATTCCATTATAAAAATCTAAATGATAATGATAAAATAGGGATGTGAGCACATTCTGTATTTGAAACATTAATTGCTGTTGTTTATGATGTTAAAATATTGCCCAAACTCTGTAAGTAGTCATCCTTCTGACTCTGAAGAATATAAAACTAGAAAAGAACAAAATCAGATTATTAAGATGAAAACTGTATCACCATAAAGTTCATATAAATCGATAGAAAACTACTGTACTATGCATTTGCTTAGATTAATTGCTTTGTCTTCATAGTTTGGAATAGAATATAAATCAAAGAGCATTCCATGGGGTGAGCTAGAAAAAAATAAAAATTGTAAGGAATCATGGCATTCCTAAGTTTTACAACTATATACTGAGATGCTCACAAATTAAAAGGAAAAAGGATTAAGCAAGAACATCCTATGGCCATTTTCACTATATTAGTTCTTCATACCCAAGAACAAGGGATAGCTTTCCATTTTCTGATATACTCCAAAAATTGTTATACAGATTTAATGAAATCCCAATCAAAATACCACTAACATACCTCACAGAATTAGAGAAAACAATCCTAAAATCCATTTGGAACCAGAAGAAACCTAGAATAGCAAAAGTAATTCTGGGCAACAAAGGCAAAGCAGGGGGCATTACATGCCTGACCCGAATTTATATCACAAAGCTACTGTGATAAAAATGGCATTACATTACCAAAAAAACAGACCCAAGTATCAGTGAAACAGATTAGAAGATGCAGAAACAAGTCCAAACACTCTCAGCCACCTTATCTTTCGCAAAGGGATCAAACATCTTCACTGAAATATAGACTCTTTAATAAATAGTCTTGGAAAAACTGGCTTTCCACATGCCAAACATTAAAACTAAACCCATATCTTTCACCATGCACTAAACTAGAAAAGTGGATCAAATATCTAAATGTTAAAACAGAAACACTAAATCTGTTGGAAGATAGAATAGGTAGAACTCTTGAAGACATAGGTGTAGGCAAAGGCTTTGTGAACAAAAGTCTGATCATCCAGGAAATATCAGAAAGAATCAACAACTGAGATCTCACTTTTTTAAAAAGCTTTGGCACAGCAAAAGAAACCACCAACAGAGCAAAAAGACAGTCCACAGAGTGGGAAAAATTTTTTGCCAGCTCTTCCCCCAACAATTAATTCCGAGGACTAATATCTAGAATATATAAAGACTCAAAAAATCAGACCCCCCCAAATATAAAGACCCAAGCCAAAAATGGGCAGCTGAAATGAATAGACACTTCTCAGATGAAGCATGAATGGCAAATAAACATGTGAAAAAAATGTTTAACATGACTGATCATTCAAGAGATGCAAATTAAAACAACATTGAGAGTCCATCTCACTCCAGAAAGAGTGGCTGTTAGCGAGAAATCAGCCAATAACAAACGCTGGAAAGACTGTGAGGAAGAGAGAACCCTCCTCCACTGTTGCTGGGGTGTAGTCTGGTGCAACCACTGTGGAAATCAGTGTGGAGATTCCTCAGGGAACTAGGACTAGAGATTCCATTTGACCCAGCTATTCCCCTTCTTGGTATCTTCCCAAAAGAATTAAAAGTGACATACCACAGTGATATATGCACACCCATGTTTATAGCGGCACAGTTTGTAATAGCTAAATCTTGGAAACACCCCAAGTGCCCATCGACCATTGAATGGATAAAGAAGATGTGGGTTTTTTATACAATGGAGTATAATAAGAATGATAAGCTTGAGATATTTCTAGGTAAATAGATGCATCTTGAGACCATACTGTTAAGTGAAATAAATCAGGCACACATGTTTAAATACCACATTGTTTCTCTAGTGTGAGAAACTGAAAGTGTAGATAAGGACTAAAATATATTATATTGGGAAAGGGAAGACACTATTCAAATGAGAAGGGGAACAAGGGAGCAGGGAGGGAGAAAGGAATGGAGAGACAAGAAAATAAAAGAAGGGAAAAATGGAAACAAAGCTTTTCTAAATAAGGAGGGGAGGAGGGGTTAAAGGGAAGGAGGGGAAGGGGAAAAAAAGAAGCAGCAAAATATATCATGTTACAGATACAAATTCTCTATGATGAATGTTATCCTTATGTATATCTAAAATGTGCCACTGAAATAAAATTTAGAAAAGAACATCCTAGGCACTCCAAAGTCAGGAAAACAGACTTTATTCACAAAATGAAAATCATTACTATTATCATTAGCCTTAATGACAAAATAATATACCAAGTCACTAGGTCATTTATTGTATACTGTACATATTTCTCATCCTTATATTTTATAAGACCAGTAAGTTATTTTTATTTTTAAAAAGTAATAGAAAATATTAAAAAGACTCATTGAAAAATGTTAATTGAATAGATATACATTCTTGAGCCAAAGAAGAAACTTGCTCAGGTGGTAGAACCTATAGCAGCTTTTTGTGCCAGATGTGAAAGAGCCAGAAAAGTACTGAAATTCCCAGACACGAAGCTCAGAGTCCACTGTAAACGACACATATACCTGTGAGAATAATATTCTCATTTTAAAGCACTTCCAGCCTATTTTTATCAAACCAAGGACACTATTAATTTAAAAGTACAAAATATTTTATGTAATTACACAAGAAAACCTAGTGTATTAAGCGACCTCCTGCAAGTCTAAAAGGTGACTTCTCACTGAAGGTCTAAACTGGGGTGCAAAAATTTGGGTCCTTATAAGAACAGATAACTTCAGGGCCAGACTGGAGAAATGGTCAGTGTCTATTTACACATTTACTTTACCTTTTTTGTCTTTGTGGTTCTGGGAATGGAACCCAAGGTTTTCCACATGCTGTGCAAATGCTCTACCCCCGAGCTGCACCCCCAGCTCATTCATTATTGGCCTCCTGCTGTATACGAGGTACTGTGGAAGCCTAGGGAATAAAGTGGTAAGCAAAAAGTTGATCCTTTGGTGAGTAGGTATGGACATTAATCATACAAATCACAATAATCAAAAACAATAAAAACAAATCAAATATTTAATTGGTACATCATTGCATCTGTAGATGAGGTCTTAGAAACAGGGTTTGACAGATCTTTGAGTGTCTTCATCCATTCGTGCTGCTAAAACAAAGTAGCACAAGTGGCATAATTGATAAAGAGCTGAAACTTATTTCCTCACTCCTCCAGAGGCTTGGAAGTCCAAGATCAAGGTGCTGGCAGTCTTGATTGTCTAGGGGGGACTGCTCTTTGCTTCCGAGATGGTGTTTTATGGATTCACATGGCAGAAGGCAGCAGACAAGTGAGCCGAAAGCTGTATACAGTGTTCTTATGGGGCCTTAATCTCATTCACAAGAGGTGGAGCCATCTACTCTTACTAACTACCTACCTCTTAGATGTCCTACTACTTGATAGCATCATATTGGGCATTAAATTCCACATCTTTTTCTTGAGAGAAGTGATTTAAACATGTTTTCTACTGTGATGGCAATAATTTTAAGAAAATATGTTACCGGAGAGAGGAGGGAAAGCTGTGGGTCGGATCTGCTTGAATAAATGAGAGAGTGGCATGAAGTGCACAGGTCATTTAGGTCAATTTAGTGCTCTTCAGATCAGGGACTGGTGAGAGGTGGGCAGATTTTGGGGGGCAGAAGACGAGGAAAATTTATTTTAATTGATTCTACATTTTAAGTGACAAAAGAAGCAACTGAACAGCAAAAGTTAAGGAATGAGCAGACTTTATTGCAAATTTAAAGAAAGTAAGAATACTTGCCTGAAAGACTTGGAGAATTAATTAGGGAATACAGTTTGGTTGGTGGGCATTGTGAAGAGTTCCACGAGAGGTTGTGATAATAAATTCGAAGGAAGACCAGTCATGTGCCTGTAACATATGCTCAGGTGCTAGAGCAGAGCAGGTGTGGGTCGTCTTAGTCAGAGTTGTAATGTTTTGAGAGAAATATGTTGGAGGAAGGAAGGAGCAAAGTGACTGAGAGCTTGTGAAGAAATGAACACTTCTGCCTCCCTAGAATTCATATACTGCCGCTTGGTTCCCAGTGTGACTGTGTTTGTACCTCGGGCCCGTGAAGATGTGTGGGGTCATCAGAGCCCCTTAATCAGGGAGGGCTGGCAGCCTTGTTTAAAGTGGAGGAGACACAAGAGCTCGCTTCTTTCTGAGTGCTTAGAGGAAAGACCACGTGAGGACTGCAGTAGGAAGGTGGTTGTTTGCAAGCAAGATGGAGCCCTTGCTGGAGAACAAAAACTGCCAGATGTGGTTCTGCGTGTCCAAAACCATGAGAGATGAATTTCTGTAGTTTGAGCCTGTGGTATTTTGTTATGGCAACCTGGTATGCCCAGGACATATTGACTAATATGCCCAGGGCAGTGTGTTGGAAGGAGAAAGGGACAAAGTAATAAAATATGCAAGCAAGTGAATATAATGATGCACCTGAAGTCTAATCCACACAAAGAGGAAACTGAACATGGTGGAGGGGTGAATGGGTGAATGGTGGATAACAAAAATTAAATAAGGTCAGTGGAGTAGAAGTCCTAGTGCAGCTGAGGCTTTAGCTGGAAAGACAAAATAGTGGGAGATTAGGATGCATGATATTGAAATTTTGAAGGTGATGTCATTGGCACTGATGGGGTCTAGGAGTATGAATATAAATAGAAGTCAAATTTATTGAAGGTACAGAATCAGAAAACTGAAAAATTGGGATACTCAATGGATTGTCTGTGTGGATATGGAAATCACTAATGATAATCTTTGGAAGAATTATGTAAATAAAGGTAGAAATTTAAAAGTCAAGATATTCAAGGAATGGAGACAAATACAAATGCATACATTTGAGTAAGAGTTAAAAGCAAGACCAGTAGAAGTTAGCCATGAATTAAAATGAGATGGAAGAAAGAGGGGGGGAAAGAGCCTTTAAAGATGAGTCATTTGTCTCTGATGTGAGCAAAAGAATGAATCATTGTGTTATTGCTAAGTTAGGACTGGGTGATCAGGAGTTTGCTTTTGAATTTGAAGTGATTTTGAAATTTCCAAATGAAGATTTTGACTAGGTGGTCTGATAGGTTGGTCTGGTACTTTGAGGAAAGTTCATCCTGGAAATAGAAATGCATGAAGCTTTTGGGTGTTTTGTTTGTTTTTATGATGGGTAGTGACTAAATTCAAGTGGCAGCATTATCTAGGAAGATTGTGGGAAGAGAAGAGAAGCCTAAGATCAGTACAGTATTTTGTGAGCAGGAGACTAACTTGGGAGTGGAAAGAGAGATGAGGAAACAAGGAGAGTGTGTTATAGAAGCCGAAGCTTCTGTAGAAGGAATAGCTAGTAGTGTTGAAAGCTAATGAAGGGAGAGCAGGTTGAAAGAGTAAAAATATGTTTGGATTCTATGACACAAAGCTCATTGTCCCTCAAGAGAGCTTCTTCCATGATGTATTTGGAAGAAAAAGCAGAGGTCATTTGAGGTGGAAGTGAAGAAGGGAAGAAAAGGCAAAGCAGGTTAGACCATCTATTGAAGATGTTTGGGTATTAAAAGGAGACGAAAAGAAGTGTGATAACTTGGAGGAAGTGATACAATTGAGGATGGAGATAGGTATCTGTGTATCTTCAAAATGGTAGACGATCTGAGCCTATTTAAATCTCAGTGAAAGTATATAATTGGGAGAGAGATTTTAATATAAATGTAACATGTGAGTGAGACAAGTTTAATATGTGATTGTAGCAGAGTGGGAAGGAACAGGATCCAGACTGCAGGTGGTGAGACAGATAGGAGCCTCCAGTGTAATAGGAGCAGAAGGGCACAAGGCTGTTTTAAATACTTTAATATGTCCAGCCTTCTCTTTATCTGGGTGATCCAGTCCTTTCTTTTTTCTTTTCATTTTAACAAGGAAGTATAGTGGGGAGTGGGTGCAATGGGCCTTAGCTCTTAGAACAGCAGTGGTAACTGGTCTGTCTTCTACTGCGGGCTGGCTTCTTAGCTGTTGGAGGTTGGGAGCAAACAGAGAAGAAGCCCTGGCAGGTTCTAATCAAGGAAAGGGGGCTTGCATGTGGAGAGTGTTGGGGATTCGAGGTTTCTGAAGGGACAACGGGATCTTTGGGTGGATTCTCAAGATAGAGAGAAAATTTATCGAAACTGGTTAGAAGGAGATAGTTTTCAATCTAAGCTCAAATTGTTTCAGAAGCACTTTAACAGAATTGTGGGGGTTACTGCAGGGCATTGTAAAGCAGAAGGCAAATGCTTTGGTTAAGGAATTGGCTGTCAGAGAAAAGAGGAAGATGGAATTCAAATATTATTTCTTGTTTTGTTCCTTATAACCCAGCTAATTACCTATGAAATTTTATTTCCATTCTGTTCCTCAACACAAACACTGGTAAGACTGAGTTCCCATACATAACACTTTCTTGAACTCCTTTTCTTCTTTGGATTTGTGCATTTCTCCTGCCCAAAATGTTTTTTAAATCCTTTTCTAGCTATGTGATCACAGTTCTCCTGGAAAGATCTATTACTTCGACTTCTCTGTGTTCTTTTTGTTTTGTAATATTTTTTCCATCGTGAGTAACTTATATTTGTTGTAAAAATTTGGAAAACATACAAAATAATAAATTTAAAATAAAATAATATATATTACCTCCTCAAGTATATCATACCATGTGTATTATTAGTAAGAATAATAATTTTTAAATTAACATTATAAAGTCTTTTCTGTTTCATTGAATATTTATAACAACAAACTTTTAATGACCTTCTAGTTTTCCATGGTATAAATGTACCATACTTCATTAACTATGTTTCAATATTAGCCAATTTTATTTTATTTTGACACAAGATCTCACTATGTGTTCTAGGCAGCCTTGAACTTGTAATCTTTCTACCTTAGCCTCCCAAGTACCTGTGATTACAGACATGTACCATCATGCCTAGCTCTCACTTTCTCTTGTAAATTAAATATGTTCTTTTATGTGTATATGTTTGCAGTACTGGGGATTGAACCCAGGACCTTTGTGCTAAGCTACATCCCCAGACCTTTTTGAAAATTTTTCTTTTCTTGAGGCAGGATCTCAGTAAGTCCGCTCGCTACCCAGACTGGGGTTGAACTTATGATCCTTCTGCCTCAGCTTCCCAGAGTGCTAGAATTACAGGCATGCACCACCATGCCCAGTTTAAACATGTTCTTTTTTTTTTTTTTTTTTTTTTGGTGCTGGGGGTCGAACTCAGGGCCTCAGGCAAGCAGTTTAACCATTGCTTAACCACTGAGCTGACTCGCCAACCCCTAAACATGTTCTTTGTCAGAAATTCTCGTGTGCAATGTTAATAACACCTTTAGGGCAAAAATCCTATAACTATTTTATTAATTCCAAAGCAGTGGATATATAGAGGTGGGTTATTTTCCAGAAAGTCTGCAAATTACCCGTCTACAAGCAGCATGAGGGTGAGATATCACCCCTTTGTCAGAGAAGATCATTGTTTAACATTCTAATTTCCTAGGTGGAAAAAATGGCTTCTTACTGATGTTTTTGCACTCGCTAATTAAATTAATTATTTTTCTTATAGTCACTGGTCACTGAATATTTTTCTTTGTATAATCTAATCATCCTCTTTACCCATAAAATGTAATGTTTTAAGTAAATTCTAAAATTTTTAGTATTCCTAGTCTAAAATTTCTTTGCAGGCTAATTATATTATCCATACCTTATATTTGTTATTTCTCCCATTTGTTGTTTTCCCAATGAATTATATTGCATTTATCGTAATCTTTACAGAATTCTTCATTGCTAGAAGACATATAGCACCCTCTAGTTTCACTTTATAATCTTAATATTCTAGCCTCTCTTATAATGTTTCTTATGTGTCTTTCATGTTACTATTTTCTTGCTAAAGAGATAGTACCTTAAGAATAAGAACAGAAGTTTTATTTTATCGCCATTTCGAGATTTCAAATCAGTAGTATATTATTTGACTTCTTAGTCCATTTTCTGCTGCTGTAACAAAATACCCCAGATTGCATAATTTATAAACACTGGAAGTTTTATTTGGCTTGTAGTTCTGGAGCCTGGGAAGACCAAGAGCACGACATTAGCACTTGGTGAGGTTTCCAGCATCAGACATAAACAGGGTGAAAAGGCAAATAGCACAAAAGCAAGGTAGAGAGGGGAAAATCTGGCCAAACTCAACGTTTTCATTAGAAACCCACTCCTTCCAAATAACTAAGCCACTCCCACCACAGCCCACACAACCTCATCACCACTTCAAGATCCCACCACTTAGTAGAGTTGGGGACTAGGTTTCTCATGCATGAGTTTTGGGGGACAATGGTCAAGTCATAGCAACTAGTTCGCCTCTGAGATATTATGACATATACTCACCAAAATATATGGCAAATAAAATTATTTATGGTTAATTACCATATATAGTAAATATATGGTTAATTACCATAATAAAAAAGTACAAATATTTAAAGACCAAGGCCAGGCATACATGATTTTTCTGATGACTTTATACTTACAGTTAAACAATTAGAGGAAAGAACCCTGGAGTATATTAAAATTAATCTCAAAAGTTTTAGGATTATGTATTAGAGTAACTTTCTCTTTTGAGCATGTTTCTGGAATCATAGTTAAGTGAAAGGTGGTGTGAACCATGTGATAAATGATTATTTCTCACGTCAGACAACCCAACATTTTTGAACATGCTGGCTTTGCAAGGATTTATAGTTCCCTGCCTTCGTGCTGGAGTCACTTCAGCTTTCTATGATGTATTCCAACTAATCTGAAGGTTAAGGCATTCCTTGATCATAGACGGATCCGATTGCTTCTCAGCCCTGGAATTCTTTATAAAATTCCAGAACTTGGGCTAGAAATTGACTTAGGGAATTCAATAAAGTTGCAAGTCTTGGCAGCCATCCAAACAAAATTTATAGGCTGGAAAAAATATGGGCTTTCCATTGTTTTCTTGTTCACCTTTCTGAGATGTGTTTTGTGTCTATGTGAGTGTATGAGTGTAAATTTATCATTTTGCTGACATTGGAATAGAAATAAACGTTGAAGGGATCCAATTAAAGAATTTTCACTTTGGATCTTCCCTGGTCTTTCCCAACTTTGACCTCAACCTGCACCAAAAGTGAATTTCTTCTCCTTCTGTAGGATGTTCATGTCGTAAAATAACAAGTTGTTCTTGAAAACCAGTCATGCAAATATAAGAGCTGACATACATGTTTGCCAGCCAGATAAAACCCCCAGATCTCTGTTCTTCCTCTGGCTCTGTGGCAACCTTCTTTCTATAATCTGAGAAAATATCATTCTATGTATCATTTTTGTCCATTTTGTGACATGGTAATAGAGGCAAGAAGACAAACTTTGTGTGTACCTGATTCCACACAAGGTGCAAGGTGTGGCGATCCCACAGTCCCTCGTGGCTGACCACTGAAAACCTGTTTTTGCTTACAGAATGGATTTGCTGTTGTGAGGCCCCCAGGTCATCATGCTGAAGAATCCACAGCCATGTAAGTACCGCGGACTCTTGCCCATCTCTGAGTACCCCGGTTCCTAGCGGTCACCTGCCCTATGCATGTTTCTGAAGCCTCTAATTGTTAGCAGATGGGCTGAAAAATCTTGCAAGGTACTCCCAGAAGCAGATTTATGGCTTTAGAGATCATATAGCATTTTTAAAAATGCTCTGAACATTATTTATAATGGTTTTCCTGGATGATTTGCTTTCTTATTTCTATGTTCTTCTCTATTCCACAGGGGGTTCTGCTTTTTTAATTCAGTTGCAATTACCGCCAAATACTTGCAAGACCAACTAAATATAAGCAAGATATTGATTGTAGATCTGGTATGTATTCCTGGCCAGAGCTGCATTTTCGGTGACTCGAGGTAAAAGGGAGTGGATTTGTATTTCTCTGTTAGGTTGTCTTGCTTTTAGCACTTGCAAACAACTGAAGAGTGTGTTTCCTTTGAATGTGGAAACTCATTAAATTCGGATTGCAGTTCTGAAACCATAAACATTCACGTTTCACTTTCATGGTGTTAACTGCAATTTAATGAGAAGAAGGCGCAGATCAGGGCAACTTTTATGATCCTTAAATGAATTGATACTTCCACAGTTAAAATAACCCAACAGAACCTGAATTTACTTTTCCCTACAGAATATAGACTTTAAATAGTCAGATGTGCTGGAAAGAATGCTGTTGCTTTGGCAACCAATTGGCCACTTCCCCTGGTTAGCAATCATGTCGCTTGTTGTGCAACAGTGGTATTATTAAAACAAGTCAGCGTGTCATTCTTTCTGAAGAGATCTTGGACCTCAACTGCCAGTTTGGGATGACCCTCTGTAGGAACCCGGAGTGATTAAAAGTCAGAGACGTTAGATTAGTCTTGGATTTTAACATGATGCATTCTTACACAATAGTTATCATTTGTTTAACAAATGGTTTGTTTAAATGCGGATGACACTTGGCATGTTGTCTAAAGTATATTCATGAATAACGAGCTGGAGATCTGCCCCGTACAAAAAGGACCAACCCAGGAAAGGACGAAAGAGAGCCGAGTGGTGATTTATGAGCCCCGTTTTCGATTTGCCTCCAGTTCACGAGGAGGTGTAATAGGCTGTCTGACAAAGCATAGACAGGAAATGAACCCCGGCATCCACACCGAACCTGCTACATCTGCACTTAATTAATTTTTGCAGGTGATAAAAGATTTAAAGGCAAAATATGTTAAAGGTTTTTTTGAAGTGCAAGGCTTAATAGTCTAAATCTTGTTCATATCTGCACTCATAATTAAATCTTAGTGGAAGTCATGGCCTCCCCCTCCAGCCCTCCGATTTAGTTAAACAGGCACACCAAAGGGCTGCGAGAGCACAACAAAGCTGTGGGAAGAAATACTTCGTTAAGTTAAAATGAAGATAAAAGTAATGGAAGAGTAACCAGTTCTAGTGCTCAGCTGGAGTGGCTGTTTTTCACACACTGTATTGTGGCCTCCTTATGAGCACTTTTGTGTGAGGTGTATTGAAACCCAACTTTCCATATATTTTCCAAACATGTTTCAGTGGAGGTCAGACTTCACTGTTAAAAAATGTGTTGAAGGCCTAGATATACTGCAGCAGCAAGTTCTTCACATTTTGCATAAATGAAGACATGAGTGCCTATTTTTCCATATACATACAAAAGGAAATTGTAATTCCATTTGCCTGAGTTAGAAGAGGTTACATTTAAAAAAATTAGTATCCTCATAGTTCTACAGACTTGATGCTAGAAGTGTAAGATAAAAACCTGAAGAAAGGATAGCAGGTGAAGTCCAAAGATTGTGTGAAAAAAAATTTTCTAAGCATTCTGAATTTGCCAAAATGATGTTAAGACAGTGATTGCTTAGTTGTTCATCCTGTTTTGGAGAATCTTTTAGTATTTCCTTCCTGAGAAATTTTCTCTGCTGTTATTACAGGGTTCTTTGAAGACAATAACTGTTGAGCCCCCTTTGAAACCACATTGGTGGTATCCAAACTCAAAAGCAACGACTTGTATAATAGACTTGAAAGCTAAAACACCCAACTTATGACAGATGGCTGTTTTGTACTTCAGAAGATTTATGCACAATGTTTTGTTTTTTACGTTAATATAGGAATAAAAGATTGATGGACATAATCTAATATGATTTATAAAATAAAACTTTTAATTTAAAAAAGATAATTATAAAATAGTTAAATAATTAATTATAAGATAACTTCCTTGGTAAGAAGCTCTAAGACTTTCCTGTAAGCATACTGTCTCTTCCCTATGAATTTTCTCCACTACCCAGTCATAAAGGATCCTGATTTCTCAACAGGCTGTGGCCAACGAGAAGCTTTTATTTCAAATTCTCTAAATGTATGAAGTTCTGTCCAAAGAGTCGCCTCTGAGATCACCACCAGCCCACATATTCTTACTTTCAAGTCTTCCAAATTCTGCAGCTGCAGGGCTACTTTGAGGAAATTCCTGCTTCTTCCAGCTGCTGAGAAGGAAGTTTTACAGTGCCACGTGGCGCTGAGACATCCGTTCTCCCTGGCTGACAGGTCTGTTCTGCAAGTTAGCAAAGGACAAGCACGGAAGGTTCTTTCATGATGAAAGCGCTTCATTACTGCATATCCAGAGTCTTTAACCTTAGCTGATCAGTGCAAACCAGCTCCACAAATTATGGGCCAACACAAGGCAGAGCTACTTCATTGTCCAACAACGAGTTTCGGCATTTTTATATGCCCAGTAAATACAGAGCCAATTCTATTCTCCTCCTATTTTGGGTCACAGCCAAATTCAGAAGCTTTGAACATTTTAGGCAGGTATGGTTCTAGTTGATGTGTGAAGCTCATTCATGCTGTTTCTTTTTCTGCTTTCTGGGGAAGATTCCAGACACATTCAAATTGGTATGGAGAAGGAGCAGGTGTACTTGCTTTTGAACTTGCAAGAAATGTAGTATTATGTTCGGGGCATTAACCTGTCCTGGAGCAGGATTTTCCTGCAGCACTCGTGTGGCTTTTAGGTATTGTGACTTTTAGTTAGAAAATAACACTTCTTAGATTTTCTTTCTTTAAAAGTTACTTGAAATGTGAGATGAAAAGTCTACTGTTAATCAAATGCCTTTAGACTTTTATCTCAAGTCCTTATACTAATTAACTGAATGATAATACTAACTGGTGGAATATATGCTTTTTTCAAAGCTACCTTGATACATAAAAATGAAAGTGTGTTTGTTCTAAATTCATGTACAGAATCAATTTTCACAGTATTCTTGTTTAACTAGTAAAATATTGAAATGATTTTTCCCATTTCCCAGAATATCTTAGATACAAAGTCTATTTTGGGGCTTTCAGTTCATTTCATTTCTATAATTTCTCACAAGTACAAGTAATTTTCATCGCTCAGTCTGCTATATCTGTGTTGCTATGGAGAAACAAGCCACAGATCCTTTCTGAGCATTGAGTAGTTTGTGTATTTTGTGGCAATGAAAACTAAAAAAATGATAAAATAGTCTCAAAACTATACTACTGTAAGTTGTTACCGAAAACAAAAGACATGCTTGGGTTGAGCTTTTATCCCTAAGTATTTGGTGAATATGGATACAGAATCAAGGACTGCACAAGTATTAGAATCGGTTTGTGTATTTCAATAAATAATGTCTATCAAAAATCTTAGTATGCAGTATTTTTCATTCAGAAATATATACACTAATCCACACCCAACACATTTTTCAAGAACAAATGATTTTATACCTTAGAAAATTTTTCATCTTTTATTTGATCTTTTTAAATAAGCTTTTCCAAAGTCCCTAGAGAAACAAGTGTAATCAAGGCAAATATTTTTTTGATTTTCCAATTGTGGGCGCATTTATGCCCAGGGAAAAATTTTTCTTACAACTTTGAGTATTGATTTAGAGAAAATGAAATAGCTCTTCACTTTTTAAAAAGTCTTTTTTTCCTTTTTTCTCCATCCTTTAGATAACTAGTAGCAAATAAGCCATTGAGGCTTAAATTATTTCATTTTTGTTCACATAAAGGAAAATAATTTTGCTATCTCTTTCTTTAACTATGCAGAGATCCAGAAATTAATATATTTTCAGTAAGTTATTATTTTTATCTAATGTGTTGTCTTTAGCTGGAACAATTACTAAGATGATTTATGTCTGCCCCAACATTGTGATTCTTTAATTAATCTTGGGTATGTGTACTATAACAAAAGTGGGGGAGAGGATTATTTGTATCATGCCATGAATGGCAAGCTCAAAGCAGGTTTTCAGAACTCGCCAACAGGAGGTTTTGGTTCATCTAGTGAAGGAGTTTGGGGCTGGAAGGTGGAGTAGGAACAAGCAGATAAAGCTTAATAAGGAGAAATAATGCCCAATGACTTTTTCACACAAATTCACTAAGAGGGTCAAAAGATATAATGGATATAAATTTAGGTTAGCAGTGCAGTAGTTGAAAATTTTTCATTGGGAGTAGGAAATAGATTCAAGACCCCATTTGAAGATTTATCCTTTCTGTGGTCTTAGTGAATTTCTGAAACTCCCAAAGCCTCCGTTTTTTTGGGGTTTTTTTGTTTTTTTTTTTAGTAGGGATAACACCATATAACATATAATTATTAAATAATTCACAAAAGGTATTTAGTATAGTACCTGACTTAGAAATTATAGGAATCGGCTTTGAAAAGGGTGTGATTCTTACTGATATAAAATAAAGTACAATATAATTGCATAGTTACCTATTTAAAAATTTTTGTAGCAGGACTAGAAATGGTACAGTGTGTAAATTAATGATTTAGCAATAATATTCTACTGTATACAAATATATAGATTATTAACTTTTTGAGAGTAGCCCATTTTGTTTTTGTTCAGAAGATATTAAGTCCTTTATACCTGAGCTATTTTAGTGAATACAGTTTCTATTTTATGTCTCCCATTTCTTGTGTCAGTTCTAATATATGTCCATGTTATAAATCAATAAAAAAGAACTGTCAAATTTTGAATCAGTGTCATATATGAATATCCTGAGAATTGTTCATTTTAATAACATAGGCTTTTGGGGGGGACAGACAAAAGGTAGGAAGGAGCCCCCCGAAGGGGTCATGCTATAATATTAAAATGAGGCAATTGGACAAGACTGTGTAAATCCCCATGCCATCTTAGTGCTGGGGCCCAAATGTGTTAAGAGCTAATGAGCTCATGTGCCTGTGTCTTCTCTTGCCATTAGGATTTTACTAAAATGAAGTATGAAGTCCTTTTTGCATCTGGCATCTCTTTTGAAGTGACCCTAACTGCTCAGGGATTGCTAACTGAACTGAATGCTTCAAGAAAGCCAATTTATTCAGCTGGTTACAAAGCCTTTGACCTTAATGGCGGGACTTGGCAAATCAATGCGTACACTTATGTTTAGTGTTCTGTCAAGAATTGTGAAAATGCTCCGTAAGCCATAGATCCTTCTGCAAAATACGAGTTTGTAGTTTAAACATTAGTCTTTTTTCAGAGGCCAATGAGGCTAGTTAATTAAGCCTGAGGGGTTATGAACTGTTGGCAGTTAATAAGTCATAAAATTCCTCCATAAAACAGGATGCGAGATTCCATCACTGAAGCAAAGAGTACAAAGAGCCGGTGTATAAATATCTAATTGTACCAAAGGACTGGGCTTTCTCAATGACTGCTCATCTGGAGTCTCCAGGGCATGCTCGCTGTGGTTTCCTGATTTTTAGAAGCCAGTTTAAAAAATGAGTGCATTAAAGGGTAATTTGCCTGAAAGTTCAGGAAGTAAAGGGGGTGGTGTGGAAGCAGGCTGGATGGAAGAAAGAAAAAGAGGCAGAGAGTGAGAGGACAGAAAAGGAGCGGGAGGGTGGGGTAGGAAGACAGGGCAGCAGAAATCAGAAAGGGTGCCTCCACGCAAAGTAAGACACGGCTGTATTTGTCATCTGTTTTCTTTTCCCCGTAGGATGTTCACCATGGAAACGGTACACAGCAGGCCTTTTATGCTGACCCCAGCATCCTGTACATTTCACTCCATCGCTATGATGAAGGGAACTTTTTCCCTGGCAGTGGAGCCCCAAATGAGGTTCGGTTTATTTCTTTAGAGCCCCACTTTTATTTGTATCTTTCAGGTAATTGCATTGCATGATTACCCCTAATTTTCTTGTCCTTTGCTGGTGTTTTAAATTACATGAGATTACCGAACTGTCCCACAGGACCAAGAACCAGTGCAGAACAAGTGTCTAACCCAGAGCCCTGGTTGTCAAGCAAGGCTGGGCTGATTTGACACAGTGTTTGATGTTTATTTCAGGAGCTTCCATGCACTTGCCTTCACCATTTCTTGCTTTCTTCCTTTCCCCTCTTCCCGACCACTGTGGCATGTCTTTCTCTTCCCAGGTTGGAACAGGCCTTGGCGAAGGATACAATATAAATATTGCCTGGACGGGTGGCCTTGATCCCCCTATGGGAGATGTCGAGTACCTCGAAGCTTTCAGGTGGGTGCTTCTTTCTCTCCAAAAGTGGCAAGTTAGAAAACACGGATGTCTATGGAAACGGCACCGACTGTATAAGGAAAAATATAAATTTCTAAGAGAAAGTATTGCTAGAAAGCCGTGTGGGAATATGAGTAAGGGAAAAAAAAGGTATATCAAGATCTACAGGTATATTGGTGAGTAGCCCAGACACTTTCCCTTTTCCCTCACAAAAATGAAAAGAAAAAATTACCATGAAATAGTTCTGCCTGGAAAATTCCGCCTATAATAATCTATGACATGATTTAGAATAGATGTTAGCATATTAAATGTTCTGAGAAGTCCTTCCCTAACTATTTAACCAGTTGAACAGTCATTTCCCAACCTTCACTGGATCGCAGAATATTCTGTATAGAAAGTAGTTAGCGTTCATAGCTCTGGGGAGTAAGCTCACTTTAGAAACTTTGACCCAGGCTGTCTTACTTGATGGTAGAGTCAGTGGCTTTTGTGTGCCTTCCCTCTCGTACTACAGAATGAACCAATTGTTTGTTTTCAGTTTCTTTATGAGTAAAGGAATGTATCCATCCATACTGCATTCTGGTCCTTTTTTTTTTTTTCTGAGCAAAGAATTTGAAACATGAATTTCAGTAAGAAATACACTAAATTAATAGCTTTAAAAAATAAAGATAGAATAAAGAAGAGGGGGCCTTTCTTCTCTGAAATTAAAAAGAAAGACTATTCAGTTTTCAGGAGAAATATCACAATGTGTCATATGTGTCTCACTTGCAAGATATTTGGAGATTTTAACCTGTTGATAATGCATAATTTCTTGGATGTTTTACTTAATTGAAAGCAAAAACAAACAACTGCATGAAAAGAAACTCGCGACGTATTCATAGTTTTAAAATGTACCATTTTTGAATTCCCAAGAAGAAAACATTGCTGATAATATATCTGAAGCAGGAAAATAGTAGGAGCATTTTTTCAATAAATATTATTTTGGTGGGTTTCTCCTGCCCCGTGTGTCATGCATTCTTCATTTTCTCAATTGAAGCTCATTTATTCTCAGAAAAGAGGTCCAGGAAAAGTGACCAAAAAACTATTTAAAAATATACTTACAGGAAATATATTTGGCTTAGTATTTGTGATACAAAGGAAAATTCTTCCCATATTCCAGATGTGTACTTTGGAGAATAATATACATGGAGATATGTATGATACTCATTTACTATAAAACTTGGGCTCTGTATGAAATATTTTGCTTTAATTAGCAGTGTAACTTACAGTATTATCAAAATACTTTTAATATCCTGAAGGAACTTTAAAAGGGATAATGGATTTTAGTATTATGTCACATATGAATTTGTCTGCTTCCCAAGTAGATCTGTAGGTTTCATGAAACACATTAAGTTCTCAGTTTCACTGTAGCACACTATCATATCCATTGATCAGCAGTACAGAACTCTAAGATGTTTTTGTCTTTGTAATACTGTTTGTGATATAATAACTTCATATAAAATGAATCATGTATGCAAAGCAGTGAAGGACAATTTATATCTTGTACTTGTTTGTTCTCATATCAGAAAGTGAATAGGATGTGAAGTTACTTTTCTATAAAAGAAAAAAAAACCTTGAACATAACCATTTTCATTAAGTAATGTACAAACAGTTATTAAGTGCACATTATTATTTTATGATTGAAATGGTAAGTGAATTGAGTGCTCCTGAGAGTGGCTGACCTTCCTCCCAAATAACATTTGTTCTTTCCCTAGAATGTGGACAATTTATATTAGCAAATTTTTAACAAAATTTCCAGCCCAGTTCCCACTACCTGAGATTAGTTAGAGAAGTGACATTATTTAGTTGGGCTGCAGAAATTTAAAATTGTGGCTTTTTAATGGTCATAGTTATTTTAGCACCAAATTCAAACTACAATAATCCTTATTAATGTTAAATGGTATTAGGTCCGTTATTCAAAATTTATGCCTAGAAATAGATGTGAATTTGTTAAGGACGAGTCAAGAAAGTCAGTTATTCAGTCAAAGATCATTTACTGAGTACAAATTATATTACCAGGCACTGTGGTGAGCACTTGGAATTCATAGCTGTTCTTGCTTTCAGGGATCACAATAGAATAGAGAATAGAAGTGCTTAGATAGGAAGAATAAAATGATTAACTTTTCCTGAAGAGTTTCAAGCAAGGTTTCTTCAAGTATTATTCGACCTGTGCTCTTAAGTATGAGTGGAAGCTTTCAAAGGAGGAAAAGGAATTGAGGTGTGGAGAATTCGTAGGACACAGAGAGAATAGACTATGAAAACCAAGGAGTCACAAAATGATTTTTCTTTATTGCCTCAAGGGCATGAGGGTGAGATTGGTGAAGGAAAATGGATCCTACTTCATAAAATCTTTTGCCCATCTCAGTCTGTTTATCTCTTATCATCATGTGTTTTCCTCTGTAAACTTTGGGACAAAATATAATTAGTTGGAAGACTCAAATAATTTTTGATGTAGAATTATTGGATAAGCTTATTGCTGTCGTTTGGGAATGACTCCCAAGGCTCACGTGTCAGAGTCTGTGGCATTGCCACCGGCCGTGGTCCCTTTGGGGAGTGGTGAAACCTTCAAGGGGTGAGGCCTGGTGGAAGGAAGTTGGTTATTGGTCATTGTTCATGGGGAGCATGGCAGACAATACTGGAGCCCCATCCCTTTCCTCTCTCTTTTGGCTTCCTGGCCTCCGAGAATTGTAGACAATCCACCATTTTCATCTTCACTGTGAGATTCAAAGGTAAATAAAATTATAATAGAAGATCTAAATTATTTCAGATGACTTGTTATTTTTTCCGAGCAGTTTGTCATTCATCCCTGAAATAATTGAAGAGTATATTTAAGATTTTTCATGACAGTTTAAAAAATACTCAATAATATCAGATACCTTTTATGTTCACCTAAGATTTGTTTCCAAGATTACCATTTTGTAAAACAATTATGGCTTTTTTTCTTTTAAACCAAGAGCCATGTGTTGGTACATTGTATACATAATGGTCACATTCATGGTTGCTTTGTACCTTTACATGATGTATTTTGGTTTCCACCCTCTTCCGCACACCTCCCTTCTGCCCCCCTCTTCCCTAATTTTTTTTTCCTCTTCCCTATTTACAGCAGGTTTATTTATATTTTCTCATTTTTTCCCTTTCCTCTTTCTTTCCTTTTTCCTTTCTTTCTTTTCCCCCTTTCTAGTTCTCCTCTCTTTTGACTATTATCTTCCTTTTATATAATATCTATTGCAACTTTTGTCCTTATTTACCCTTATGGTTACTCATATCAGAGAAACAATTCGATGTGTACTCATGAGTATCTGATTTATTTCACTTAAGAGTATGTTTATTGAGATCTTACATGTCAGATCCAGATTAGAAATTTTATAGACATGATAGCTAATTCTTGAGTGCATTATATAAGTCACAGAGCCACTAGTTGGAAGAGCCATGATGTGAATTCAGTTGTGGCATAAATTCTGTGCTCTTTCTGTCAGGCCTCATTGTTCTTCTTCTGCTATTGGTGACTTAAAATACTAAGGAGTGAGAAAGTACAGTGAGCTTTACCAACTGTGAGACCTTTGTAGTCCCTCTGTCTCTCGACCTTATCGCACAAGATGGAAAAGAGGAACTATTCAATAACATTGTTTGAATGAGTCATAAAGAAAGATGAAACTGATTGCAATATGAGCACTGGAAATCTCTGATATTAAGTGCATCTCAGAGATGTCTGAAGAAGTTACATGACATCATTAGGCTCCTCAAAGAGAATGCTTTACAAAGAACTTTGAACATCCATTCATCTGACTATAAGAATGTCAAGTGACTTCTCTTCATTCAATAAATATTTTTCTGGATGTCTTCTACACAGTCTCTGTCCCCATCATATGAAAAGATTGTTCCTATGGTTCTAAATTCTTCATCATCCCACTATGAGTTTGGCACACATTTTTTTCCTAAAAATTCATCTTTAAGTGTCTTGTAAATGTTCAAGTGATTATTAATGAAAGACCATTGATACGACTAGTTTACATTGGGCAAGAGACAATACATATGTCATGCTTTTTGTTAAATTTAATGAGGAAAACTTCTCCAAGTGTTTTTTAGAGTAGTGATTTCCAATATAGAACTAAGATAATACAAATCCTTAAAACTGTGCCTATTTTAGTGCATAAATGAATGAGCGAGTGAGTGAATGAATAATAATCCCTGTGTAGACATTTAATTTCATAAGAATATAGTCAGTTGCCCTCTATATCCATGGGTTTCAAATCCATAGAGTCACATAACTGTGGATAGAACAAAACTATTTTCTTAGCATTTACATTATATTAGATATGATAAGTCATCAAGGAATGACATAAAGTATATATGAGGATGTGAATAGTTTGCAAATACCACACTATTTTCTGAAAGGGACTGAGAGAGGACTGTGCAGTCCGTGTAAATTCAGAAGGTTTTGATGAAATAATAAGGGACACATTTGGCATACACTGAGGGCTAGTGATGAAAGTGTTGTGGGGCTGTAGATCCAGTTCCTTGAATGGAAACGAGTTCTAATTCTAAGGAATCCTCTTCGCAAGCTAATGTGTTATAGTTTGTAGCAATTTTCATTAGTATTTATCATCGAAGATTTTCAAAAGACAAAAGGATCTGTAAAAGTGAGGCTTTTGTAGAAGTTCATAGCAGGGTAAACCTGACCCACAATGATTCTGTTTCACTAAGACCATCCGTGGGCTAGCTGAAAGAAGAGGGCTTTGAGGGAGAGTTGGCTAATGTAGGAAATATTTAGTCAAGAATGTCAGTATTGTTATTGTAGAGTACCTATTTTTTTTCTTTAATTGACCTATAAAGTATCTCTTTTCTTTTCCCAAAATGTGATGTTCTTGTAAGGTAAGGCTTTGCCAGAATACTTTGGCTATGTAATCAACTAGAATGTTCAGAAGGATAGTAGTGCTTTTGCTACACATTTGACACAAATGAACCACTTGAGCACATCTAAATAGCCCCAGTCCATCTGTATCTCTTTCTCCTGTCCTTGGTTTGTACCTATTTGCTTTAAGATAGAAGCAATTTTAAAACCTATTAATACAGTACTATAGATATGACTAGAAATCGTATCTATTCCTCGTTTACCAGTCAACCTATTGATTCTGTTCCTAAGACAGGATCTTTAAAACAGAAATTATAGCCTTCTGTGATTCCCCTCCTGCTTGTAGTAAAAATTAAAAATGTGCAGTCAACTGAAAAGTAGAGCATAATATGATTTTGTTGTCATATTGATAGAGAGCGGTCCTCAGACAACCAGTCAGTGGTTAGGCTACAGTTTTCTTACAGTTGTATGAGTTTTACCATGGAATGATGATAGATAATTTGGGATTGGGAACATAAATCAGTACGATTCTTTCCATTGTTATTTTTATCAAATGTATCACCATTACTCTAGTTAATTTTAAAAGATTAACTTCTTTATTTTTTTGTTACTGAAAAAAAGGTTGCTCACTTCTATCTATGGAATGAAATGGAGCCGTAAGTAAATATTTAGGCTCTTTTCTGGTAAGGATAACTAAGTAAATATTGTTTTATAGTTATTGTAATTTTTACTATATTTAATATAATTTCATGTTATGTGAAGAGACAATAATGCCATTGGAAAAATAACGATACAATGATTAAAAATAACATTAATATAGAACATTCACTGACAATTTAATTTTTATTAGCTGGTTATTTTTAAAGGGCTTGGAATGTTCTTGAGTTATGTGCTCTTATTTCCCAGATGAGGATACCAAGGCTTTTGCATGCCAGTAGATTTCTGGATGTCGTGTAACTGGTAAATGGTGATCAGTGAAATGGTGGCGACAAGTGTTAACAAAGAGATAGTACTCTTGTGCCCAAAATATAAACCGTAGTTCCTCTGTCCAGGGTAGGGTGACAAGCCAATAACATGGTGAGAAATTCTTTACAAATGCGGCTTAACCTATCCAGTATTTGGTTTGGAATCAAAATTGTTGACGTTATTTTAAAATAATGGTACCCTTTTCAGTACCCTTCAATCATATAATATTGTAAGCCACTTCTTGTGCCTTTCCCTCATCTGAGATTGTAAGAGAGCCCATCAAATTAAACCCCTGTACCATCTTTCTTTTTGATCATCAGACTATGTACAATGGTAAATATAGTTTTCTGTCTTTGTTAAAAGGAATATTTTCCTCTTATGCATACATCTAGATTTTTCATAAAGGGTATGTAATTAAACTTCAGAAATACCAAATTAAATTTTAATAGAACATAGAGTGATAAAAGCACTTTTAGTTCCCATTTTGAAATAAGGAATGATGTCATCTAAAATTCACACTCAATATTGTCAAATGGTTTGGGATCTTATTTTGTTTATCGGAGCCGTGGTTGATGATTCCCAGTCTTGCACTGGATTCACAATCATTAGTGACAAGCAAATATATTATGCTCATGATAGTATGCACTTTCTCAAGGATGGCCAAGACATTTTGGGAAAGAGGGTAGAATTTCTTGAAACAATTTGCCAATATAAAATACTGTACATATCAAATTGGCCCCACTACCATCTTTCCCAGACCATTTATCATAACTCACAAATCAAGCCCACATTTTCTCTTTCTGAAAGATTTGGCTAATAAATAAGAAGTGGGCTTCAAATCTGAACTTGTCAATCAATCATGGGAACAAAGCAGTAATGACTTTCATCTATTAACATTTTATTTCAATATAAAGCAATCCATGTGAATTTATGGCTGGTGTAAGCCACAGTTTTATTCACTATCCATAGTCTATTCTTTCCATTCTGTATGATGAGATTTTTTAAGAAGTTTGATCCAACCAGTCATAGGGAAAGAGATCCATAGGAATAAATTTTAGAAAGCTGTCAGCTCTATCTGCTCTTTAGTTTTAGGAATAAACAGAATTTAAGAACACTTTCTCTCTCTCATCTGTGCAACATATTGTACCAATTTTCATCAAAAATTACAATTTCTATAGGTGTGTGTCTCTAGATACCCTTAGAATTTCTGCTCTTTGACCCTGAAAGTAAATTGATCTTATGCACACCTGTCTTCGTCAGGAAACTTACAAACTTGATTTTGGAGCTGAGCATCAAAGAGATATGATATTATTACACAACACAGAGCTCAGGTGAAAAGCCCAGGGAATATCTTGAAGTGCCGGAAGTTTTGAAAGGTGAATGATATGTGCAGCGACCAACTATTTAACTATAATTTTTTTCACTATAAAAACTATGTAAAATAGTTCAAATACTACAATATATTTTTATTACTATTTTAAAAGGTCAGATCAATTGTAAGAAGTTTTAAACTGATTTTTTCTTTTTAGAACAGTAATAAAGTTAAAAATTTCAAGGAATTTGTATGGCAATGAAATGATTTCTTCAGTAATGAGGAATAATCAAAAGAATAGCTAGATTTAATTAATTTTTCTCTAGTTGTTCTAAGAAGGAAAGTAATTTATGTGTCTAGAAATGTTCTGTTTCTATTTTCACTATGAAATACTGAATTATAAAACTCTTGCCTTACATAAAATCCTCTTGACTTATGTGTGATACTCTGAGATAATCAGGAAATGAAATCTGTGAAATAATATTGTGAAGAGTTTTACAGCAGAAATACCAGATCTTTTAGACTGTCAGATATCTCAGATCAGTTCACCAACTTCAATGGTCTAATCTAGCAATGATGGGGCTGTCATGTAATTACTTATGATGTGAAATCACTGGAATGAAAGATAAATACAATGGAGAAATTATAAAGTCACCTTTTTTTATTCAGAGTCCTAACGAGTATTTGAAGATTCTGCTTCCTTTGCTGGTAAGATAAAGCTCTGGCCCACATAAAAGTCACTTGTCTACACCTGATTGGGCAGCTAACCCAATTTCAATGCTTTGGAGTCTTGGAGTGTTGTTTTCTGTTTGTTTGTTTGTTTTTTTTTTTTTTTCCCCAAACTGAAAGATTCACTTCTCTTTCCGTGACTTTATACCGAAAGTTTACTATCACTAGATTTATTAAAACGATAAGTAATGCAAAAAGATTTGGTTTTAATGTACAATAAATATAAATTTGTAGTCCCTTTCTTGAGAACTAGATAAATGTTATGGTTTAATAGTGAGAATGTACGTATTGCCTTTCCCAGATGGA